>WTSP01016985.1:261-42100 GCA_025331215.1 Actenoides lindsayi
AAATAAGCTTATGTTTAAAATTTTTTCTCCACGTTTAACACAAAAAAAACACTTTTTTTTAAAATCAAAATGTTCACCTTTCCCTTTTTTCCCCCCAATTTTTTTTTTTTTTTTTTTTTTTTAAGAGCCTCCAACTACTTTAGCGCGGAGTCGGCAGCAGATGGTGGACACGGCCCGAGGTTTCGGCGGGGAGAACGAAGGGATGCGCCAAGCGCGCACCGCCCGCCTCTAGCTCCGCACCCGCTGCCGCTCCCCCCCATGAGCCGCCCCGCGTCCCTCCTGCCGGCCGCCCGCTGCCGCAGCGCTCCGGCCAAGCGGCTCCAGGCCATCCACGACGGCCCCGCCGAAGAAGCGCCGGCCGCCAAGTGCCCTCGCCTCGTGGATTGCGGACCCCCGGATTGCCTGAGCGCCCCCGGCTCGCCTTGTTCCCCGGCTTCTCCCGGGGGCGGCGGCGGCGGCGGCGGCAGCGGAGCGGCGGGTCCCAGCCTGATCGCCTCTTACCTGCTGCTGCCGCTGGCCGAGCGGGAGCAGGTGTCGAGGGCGCTGAGCGTCAGCTCCGGCCGGGAGCTGCGCTGCAAGGTGAGCGCGGGTGGGGAGGCGGGGAGGGAGATCCTCCCGGCGTTTCTTCTGAGCGCTCGACCCGGGGAGAGCCTTGGAAAACATCCTCCCGCAGCTCCCCGCTCGGAAACGCTCGGCCTGCCGCCGGTGGGGGGTTTGCGTGCGCTGGGAGTAAGCTGTAGCTCCGGGTTACCTCGGGGTACCTTCCCCAAAAGGTTTTGGGGACGGTGGTTCGTTTTAATCCCCCCCGCCCCTTCAATATAAAACGAACAGGAAGGGTCTTGATAACCGCTTTGAACGGCGCTCCTGCCGAGCCCTGGCTGCCCTCCAGCTCCCTCGTCATTGTTTGGGGAGAGTTGCTACGCGAGCGGCTGCTTTCAGCGCCCTTGAGAATGAATTCGGGATTAATTTCCTCTTTACAGGTGTTCCCCCTCAAACACTACCAAGACAAGATCCGGCCTTACATTCAGCTGCCGTCGCACAGAAACATCACCGGGGTTGTCGAAGTCATCCTTGGGGACACCAAGGCCTATGTGTTCTTTGAAAAGGACTTTGGGGACATGCACTCCTACGTGAGGAGCTGCAAGAGGCTGAGGGAAGAGGAGGCTGCCCGGCTGTTCAAGCAGATCGTCTCCGCTGTCGCTCACTGCCACCAGTCGGCCATTGTACTTGGTGACCTCAAGCTCAGGAAATTTGTCTTCTCTAATGAAGAAAGGTAAGCAGCTGTCACCAGCCAGCCCCGGGGGGAGCGGGGAGGGAGGAACGCCACATCCAGAGACGCAAAGAGCGTCCCAGGGCGTAGGAACAGCCGTGTCAGCCGGGCATCACCTGCACACGATCCCAATAGGTCCCCATCACGTGTGTGTAGTAGGTCACAGATCTAACTGGTGTGCATTTACTCTTAGTTAGATCACAGCTGATGAAAGGGAGGAAGCTCACCAGGAGCTTCCTCTCATTCAGCAGAAGTTCAGTGAAACCCGCTGGCAGACAAAGGGACGATAGTTCAGATGCTCGGTAGCGCCAGAAGATGTCATGTGTGCCGCTCATTCACTGTAAAATGAATAAAAGGCGGAGAGAAGGAGAGCAGGGAGGCTGAGGCATTGTGCTGGGGAGGGGGAAAAACCTGGCTGGGGGAGCAGGAGGTGAGAGGAGCTGGACCTCTGATCCTTCCTTGTGCCTGGGAGAGGTGTGCTCAGGAGGGGTCTCCTCACTGAAACCCCCTGCTGATCAGAGTTATGCTGCTAATGAAGGACTGTCTGTGTCCGAGGCTTTTATTCCTCCTCTGCTACAGCTCATGGGGCTTTCTGTGCCCCTGGCTGTGGGCACACACAGGAGGGAAGGTGGGACCCGGTTAAATATTGCTTTGGGAATCCTGCACTGAAGAAGAGCACTTTGATAAAACCTAGCTTGAAGTCTAGGTTTATAGAGAGGACATCCCGGAATCTAGTTGTTAAATTTAGATTAGGGAAATAATTCAGTATTTCCCTGGAGTGTTTGCAGCTCTTGTGCCTCACCACACGTGGCAGAGCCAGAAATAAATTTTTAATCAGCCAAACTGACTCTGATTAGCTGCTTATCCCATGGAAAGCTGAATAAATAAGTAAAAGCTGTAATGGAGTTGTACTTAATCAGATGAAACTGAAGGTGATGTTACTGAAGCAGAAGAAAACACTTTTTTTTTTTTTTTTTTTAAGTGGGCTAACCCTTTCAGGATATCGTTTATAAACCTGATAAGAGAATGAACCAGCACTGCCACCCTTAAACAGAAACAACCGTATGTTGACATGCAAAGAAAGTAATTCCTTTGAAGGAAACTATTGCAGCTTTTCCCGCCCATAAGAAGATGAAACATTTGTTGAAATGTTACGTTGCACACAGTCTCGCTCATTTGGAAATAGCGCGTTGCACAGGCGAGTGTCATGTGCATCCCATTTGGCAAGAAGAGGGTTAAGCAATGGCAGGCAGACTCGGGCGCTCCGGCACAGGTGCAGTTTCAGGGCTCCCGCAGCCAATCCCGGGCCCACGGTTCTCGTTGAGTCATATTTTCCGTTTGCAGAACCAATGGGTATTTGGCGAGGTCAGGCTGAGGACAGGCTGCAGCCGACGCGTTGACACCCCAGCGGGCTGCGAGGCAGCGCAGAGCCCTTCCAGCGCGAGCCGATGGCTTCCTCGCTGACGTGAAGCTCCCCTTTCCCCCCAGGACGGGAGGTCGGGGTGGATCCCTCTCCACCTGGGAGGGGGCAGGTGGGGTGCTACCCCCTGGAAAGGCAGAACGAATAAATTCTAAAATAAAAGGGAAAAATAAAAAGCAGAACTCGGGAGAGCCAGGGGTCCCCACAAGCGCGGCAGGGAGCTGGGCTTTGCAGTTTGCAAAATCACGCAGCTGGATGCGTTTGCTCAAAGCCTGAGCCGCAAATTGTGGCATGTCTGGTGCATTGTAGTCAGTTAACCCCTGGCAGCTGCAGCGCAACCTGTTCACCGTAGGAGGTGACTTGCTGGTGTTCCTGGAGAGCCCCCCATGTTGTTAAAACCCCTGCTCAATAGGCAGTGCCTACCCGATGCACCGTAGCTGCGCTTCCGTTGCACAGATCCAGGAGTCCAGGCAACTTCTCTGCTCCGAAACAACACTAAAAGTATTTCCTCTCCTCTTCTTTATGCTGATGCGAGAAGGGGAGCGGGAGTTGCCATGGTGGGGGGCTTGTCATGCTCACTTGTGCCTGGGCGTTGCTATTTCTAACTTGGGGCTTCTTCTCCTGCCGTCCCTAGGACTCAGCTGCGGCTGGAGAGCCTGGAAGACACACACATCATCAAAGGTGAGGACGATGCGCTCTCAGACAAGCACGGCTGCCCAGCGTACGTCAGCCCTGAGATTCTAAACACAACAGGGACTTACTCTGGAAAATCGGCTGACGTGTGGAGTTTGGGAGTGATGCTCTATACCCTTCTGGTGGGACGCTATCCCTTCCACGACTCGGACCCTAGCACTCTGTTTTCCAAAATCCGACGTGGGCAGTTCTGCATTCCTGACCACGTCTCCCCCAAAGCCCGATGCCTCATCCGCAGCCTCCTGCGGCGGGAGCCCTCTGAAAGACTCACTGCTCCGGAGATCCTGCTTCACCCTTGGTTCGAGGCGGTCTTGGAGCCTGGATATACAGACCAGGAGACGGGAACTTCGGATCAGATCGTTCCAGAATACCATGGAGACAGTGACGATATTACTTCCTTCTTTTGCTAACCCTGAAATGTCCAAGACCTCTGTGGTTCTCACCTCCAGCATCTTCCTAGGGTTTCATTTTTCCTCGTTTGCAAACTCAAGAGCATCTTAAGTGCCAGTATGGTCAGAAAAGTGACCTTGTTCAAAACCAACGCCAACCTGTAGATCACCGCTCCCTGAGCGTACTCGGTTTCATCCTCTTGCTCGGCTGGGTAGGTCCATCCTGCTGGCCCTGGAGGACCCATGCAGCTTTGTGAGAGCTACCTGGCTTTTCTACCGCCTCCCACATCCTCTGCCGGTGCAACTGGCTGCATCTTGGCTGCAGACTCCTATGACTGGCGAGGTGCAAGACAGAAACGAAGCTCCGTCTGCTTTCCCGTGGTGGCTGTGTGGGTGTGGAGCCCTGGCCAAGATGCGCAGGAGGAGGGGGGCACGAGGTGCCCCTCTAACTGAGCAAATCTGACAGAAACGGGTAAAAGGGGGAATTGACTTGGCGTGCCATGCAGGCTGGCTTGCAAAGTAGCTTTCTGACTGTAAGTGCACTTCAATGAGGGAAGGAGGTCTTCATCCACCACAGCCATCTGCCTGCTTGCTGCTGCTCCTCCAGCTGATCTTGCTTTCAGAGGCATGAAGCGCCTAGATCCACCTGTAAGACAGATCATTGCTGTGGGTCTTTCTGAAGCAGAAACTGGTGGATATCCCAGCCGGATCCCCTCCGATTCCATTCGCTGACCGGGAAAACATTTTAAATAGACTTAAGCCTTGCGTTACCATGGCATAGCCTATATAACCTTATGCCCTCAGCGAGCTTGTCAAGTAGCAGGTCTCCTTAGCTCCGAGTGCCAAAACATATCCGTTTACCAAACTGTAACACTATCAGCTGGGGCACCTTCTCTTGGAAAATAAGGGGTATCTTGTACAGTACACATAAACATGGTTGTGTTTTCCTACAAGCTCAACTCCTAAAAACATTATATCCCCTCTCCGCTTCCTCCCTCCAACCCCCCAAAAAGGTTAGTCTTAAGAGTAAAATCTCCACATGCCCTTAGTTGATTATTCAGGTATGTTGTTTGCCTCTGGCTATATTTTTTAATTTTCCCTTAATTTGTTTTCATTTGGTTTGGGTGGTTGTTTTTTTTTTTTCATGATTATTCATAGTCTTTCCAATGTGTGTGGATAATGAATATATCTGAATCATTAGCTTCCTGGGTTGGGGGTAAGTAAAGCTTAGTCCTGCCTAAAGTTTCCGCTTTGTCTCACATTTGTATCCAGTGGCTTATGCAAAGAGATGTCCCTTCACCTTAGGCCAGGGCACGGCTTCTGAAAAGGCCCTGAGGTGGGTATTGTATGTCCCCGACACAACACAGTTCCAGGGAAGTCATTTTAAGGGTTAACCCCCGGCAAGCTGCAGTCCCACCACGTTGTGAGAATACCATGTATACCTCATGGACTGTGTACTTTGTACATACCTTACTGTTTGGGGGGGTTTGTTTTCTTGTTTTGTCGTATGTCGTTTGTCCTAATAAGAGGTGTCAAAGAGCAATTTAATGTGAATTATTGTTGGCAATACTAACTTGACAGAATCATGAGCATTAAGAGCAGGGCGCTACAGCTCTCCTGTTGCACTAAACCTCTCATGATTGCTTGACATTTGTATCTGTGATACAGTTTAACCCTTCTATGAGAAACAGTACATTTGTATATATTGGTAGAAAACTCTGCCAGAAAAGCTACAAACACTATGTCCCACTTGTAAATATGTATATGTATGTGGAAACCTGGATGATAAAGTCTGACTTGTACAAAGTTTTAATAAACTTGGTTTCATAATGTTTGTCCCTATTTCTTGTGGTATCTTGAGGGGAGCACAGCTTAAGTATGTTTGGTTTCATCTGAAAAAATAAGAGTTTGACATAGAAGAGGATCAGCTTATTTAAGGTCCTGATACATGCCCCACTGTGCCTGAGGTGCTGGGATCTGAGTCCTGACTCCCCCAGATCTGCCTGGGGCTGGGGGGAAATGCCCAGGGAGATGAGTGGGGGCAGGGGATGGCTCCAACCTTTTGTGGGGTGGAAAGGGCTGAGATGTTCCCAAAGCTATATGAAATGGGGTATCTTCATCTGATAAACAAGGAGAGGAGTTACAGCTCTGCCTCTGAACTTTAGAAACCCTATTACTTTTCAGCACGTGCAATCATTCCTATCTCTGCCCCATGAGTGGAAAATACTAGGGCATTGCAAGGCTATCGCTCTGCACCTGTGTGTGTGAATGCGCTGCTCAAGCAAGTGGAAAAATCAGATCTTAGGTGTCTAAAAGTGAGCATCCAGAAGCAGAGGTAGGGGTCAAGAGCACTGGCTTTAATGGTGAGCCAGAGCCAGTGGGCAGGGTCTTGACCCAGCTGCCGGGAGGCAGCTCAGGGGCCACCCAGCGCTCCTGTTAGAAACTAAGGGCAAGATTATTAGAGCTGCTTTTCTTTGTGTTGAGAAGAGAGGAGTATAAATAGCAGCAGTATCAAGGTTAGAGAATGTGCTTTCCTGAAAGAGATCAAGCCACTCTTGTAATCCACCCAGAGCGGTGAGATCATTGCTCACAAGTAGAGAGGAGGAGGAAGAGTGTCTTGGTTTTTATTTATACTTTGCCTCATGTTTAACTTTGTCCTTTCGCTTGAAATCTGTTCACCAGAGCAACTGCTTCCAGGCAGCTTCTTGAGCAGGAGCAATTTTAAAAAGGATTTTGTTTTTAGAAGGAGAGTGGACAGAGAAAAGAGGCATCAGGGACCTGGTCGGTGATAAAGCAAAGTGTGCTGACTTTATAATTAGGCACCTTGACTCCCACTCTGAGAAAGCAGCAATCTGTGCAGTAAGCATATTTTCTTAGCACTCGCTGAGTGAATGTCAGGCACCAAAATATCTCAAGTTACTTTACTGATGTTATTCTTGCAAGACTTGTAAAAACACATGCGCCACATACCCTGGCTGATTAAATTACCCCGTGTCCTACCGTGCTTTCGGACTTGGGCAGAAGCCCTGATGCATCCTTTTAAATCAACTGCAGGAGGCCCGTGTTTTGATGAAACCTTGAAAACTTTCAAAACAGTTTTTTTTTCCCCCTTGCAGTGAAGTCACCCTTAATAGGTGAATGTGTAGGTCATCCCATGACTTTATTTCACATGAGCTACGTTGCAGAGCAATTAAAATAAACGCCACATTGTAGTAACATCTGCAAACAGCCTCTGTGTTGCTTTAGGGATTATAATGCAATATCCGTTTGTACAGCAGAATAAATTGCTATTGCTTCGTAACCCCATTGTTTGTATTATTGTATACAAAGTTTCACAGCATGTTGAAAGAACCAGCATATTAAGTGATTAAACTTTGATGGTGGGTGTGAGAACTTTGATTTATGCAATGCATACATTTCTTTTTGAGGGAGTCATGATTTGTCTATTTTTAAATGGTCCTTTTGGATGAGGACTGTACGAGTCTCTTATTTCTCAGACTTGGTCACAGTTTTCATCTTGAAGTTGCAAGATATGGCTGGCCTCTGAAAAGTGCTAGGAGCCTTCAGTCCTCCTCCACTCACTGCTGAAAAACACAAGAAAAGTTGAGGTTTTTTCCCAGCATCTTGGGCTCCATCCTAAGACTGGCACCAAACCACCTCCCAGTCAGGATAGGTCTTACATCCTAAGTACATATCTTTGTCAACTCTCGATACTTCAGCTGCATTTTAGGAATCAGTTCAATAATTTTCTTTTGAAGCAGCACAAGAGAAGTTATAAACCAGCTTCCTCCTAAAGGGCCAGGTAAAACAGCCAGGTCAGCAAGCTCAGGTTTAAGGTCAACATCTCTTTGCCAAGCAAGTGATACTGCTGAGGTTATTTGCAGTTAATGAAGAAGGACTGGTAGAGCTTCAGTTCTACCTATGCTAAAAAGTGTCCTGATTTTAGAAGAACACCTCCAAGTCAGTCCACACTTCTTCATCACTGTATTATTTATGAAAGGTGGAAAAGAACAATTTTTCATACATCTGTGCAAAGTGAAGATTCATTGCACTTGGCTCGATCTCAAAGCTGTTACAACGCTCTTCTCTAGCTCTGTTTTAATGCACTGAGGCTAGGCCTGAGAGGTGACTTCTAAAACACATTTTATTCAATCAATGCTGAGTGCATTCTGTCAAGCAAATCTCTTCAGATAATCTCTTTCTAGAAAAGCAGCTCTTTTTTTCCTCCACTTTTTTCACGCTATTGCGTTCTGTCAGGGAAAAAAAAAACCCCGACATTTAGCATTATGGCACTGCACAGATTTAGCAGCACAAAGAAATACCCTATGCAAATGCTTCTTACAAATGTAATGCTTTCCTAGCGAGCATTGAGAAGAATAGCTTGACATGTAACCACAGTTTGAATTAATCCCTTGCAAAAAATGGCTTTGTTAAATGCAACATCCCTCAGAACTATTGTTGGTAAAAGTACCATGAAATTTGCAACAGTTCTTACCACGATTCCTCCATAATTTGCAAAACCCTGTTCTCCAACTGAAATCTAGAGTTCAGATTTCAGCCAGGATCAATTTTTGTTGCAGCAAAATGACAAATCCTTCAGAATATGAGTTCACAGCAGGAACATTTGTAATTTTTAATTATTTTTTTTTTATGCCAGCTACTTAGAAAATGCCTTAAAGAAAACTCAATTAGCTTTCATTGCTCTGTATGTATTTATTTACACTATTTAACCAGCTAAACAAGCTAATGTGCAGCACTTCATTTCCTAATTTGGTTTTGAAGCCGGAGCAGCAGAAGTATCAATTACATTCTGTCAAATGCAAACATTAACATAACTGTATGAAGCAATCATGTTTCTAACAACAGCAAGCACTGCCCAGAGGACCAAAATAAATAAAATTCATAGAGCAAGAGGCAACGCTTTTCTTTACAGCAGGATTAGGGCTGGTGAGCACCCGTGTGCTTTCCTCTCGAGGGACGTTTGTCTCCGGGGCTGCGGAGGCAGCTCTGGGGCTGAAATGCAGGTGATTAATCGGGCACTGGCTCACCCAGGGCACGGTCTCATCACGGCGGGTGTGGATTTCTGCATGCAACTCCCACTGTTATTAATGGCTAATTAATGTGTAATTTGCAGAAAGAGATGAAACTGAGACCTCGGTGGTGTTTTGTGAGCACACAGGCAGGCTTATCATTCGAAGAAATATCAGGGTGACACGAAGGGTGGATGACAGAAAATAAGTGCGGCATGAATCAGCTGCCCCGTGTTTATCATACGATGCTGTTGTGGGAAAACATTCACCTCCACTGACTACTGTCTCCTGCCAACAACAAAAGTCGAGTTTGATAAATTATTAGTGGAGATGTTCTCAGTGGCTTTGCTTAGATTTTACTCGTCTTGCGCAAATTGCAGATTAGGAAAGGATTAAGTAACAACAGTGTGGCTAAAGTATTACACATCGTGCTGGCAATTAGCCAAAGAATGTAGCATGCAAAAGCTGACATTGCCTAAGAAATCAAATATAGCTCCGGTCACCACAGAAAATGGCTCTTCCCCACCACCTAAGGCAGTTGCACAGTTTCTCCTGTGTCACCCAGCGTCTTGCACCAGCAAATTGTTCATTACAGGGCTTTTTTTTTCCCCCCTGCTTTTTTTTTTTTTCTTTGCTTAACTTCCAGGTAGTGACAAAGCCATAAACATTTAGATGAATCACAGAAACCATAAATGTAATTGAGTGTAAAGCCATTGTTGGGCCTTTTGATAACATCCCCACCAAGTCTCGACTTGTCAGATTTGTAGTCTCGCTGGAGTTCAAACACTGTGAGGTTTTGTTGCCATGGTAGCATACTGGGGGCAAAGTATCGATGAAATCTGGGGCCAAAGTCTGCACAACAATCTCATGCTCAATGACAATGAGTTTGCAGATGGGCAGTGGGACACTTGGTGTCAGTGTTTTCCCCAGAGAGTAAAGGCAGCAGAATAAGGCTCACAAAGGTCATCTGGCAGCCTTCACCGCAAAGCAGCAGGGCAACAGCCCTTAAACCCCAAGCAAAAGGAGGGGGTGCACACCCTCGTGCTCAAGTGAAATTGTTGGCTGACAAGCATGGCGGTGAACCCTGCTCCTCACCAGCCTCATGCCTGTGCTCAAGCTGCCTGGATCTGGGGAAAGGCAGGATGTTATCTGTCCAACAGGTCCACCTGGCCCCAGGAGAAGCACCAACAGATGTCTACAGATGTGCATGGGAGAGCGGTAGGTGCCCATTGGGCTCTGCTAGTGGTGTCCCCCCTGCAGGACAGGGACACAGTATTAAATGGGGCTGACAGGAAAGGTGGGGAGGAACTCTTCTTTATCAGGGAGTGTAGTGATAGGAGAAGTTTCAAACTGACAGAGGGTAGATTTAGAGTAGAAATTAGGAAGAAATTCTTGATTGTGAAGGTGGTGAGGCAGTGAAACAGGTTGCCCAGAGGAGTTGGGGGTGCCCCCTTCCCTGGATGTGTTCAAGGTCAGGTTGGATGGGGCTTTGAGCAACCTGATCTATTGGGAGGTGTCCCTGCCCATGGCAGGGGGCTTGTAACTAGATGATCTTTACGGTCCCTTCCAACCTAAACCATTCTATGATTCTATGACAACACAGCCCACTGATGCCCACCTTGGTGTTTAACTATCTTCTGAAGATTTTCCTATCAAACAGTTGCTTGGCTGCCTCTGACCCTATCTGTACTTTGGCGTCTTGAAACCAAGCAGCTTGGTACTGCTCCATTAAATTACCATGCTTGGAAAGAGATTATGCTTCAAAACCCAAGAATACAACTGGAACCACTGAAGACGACCAGTTGGCCCAGCTTTGGTGGGACTTTGTGCTGCCCTCTCTCTCTGTGGGGATCGGTGGTGACGCAGAGCGGCCGTGCTCTGTGCAGGGCAACAGCCTTCTGAGGTGGCCACAGTGCCCAGGGCAATGGGGACCTAAGCCCAGCGGACAGAAATCAGTGAATTCATGGGTTGTTTTTATCACGGATCTTGTGACCCTTAATATGTAAAAGCCCTGTCTGCTGAAGTTAATGATCTGCGGGAGATTTCAAACTTCCATATGAGGAAGAGTGAGCAAGTGTCCAGGCCTTGCTGTTGCAAAGAGGGTATGAGAGGATGTGTCCTATGAACCCTTTGGACATTCCCTGCTTGTCACTGGTGTCCCAGCCAGATGCTCCATGCTGCAAAACCATGCTTGACTGGCTGCCTCATTACAGCAGGCAGAGCTTTGTCCTTTTATCTAAGCAGCTGGCAAAACAATAAATTAAAAAATAAGGCAAAGTCAGCAAATAGTTTTCTTTCCTCATGCACGAGGTTAGAGGAACTACTACCCCTCCTCCAGAATGATTTCCTGACTTGGTAACATTTTTCTCAATCTCCTCTTCTTCTTTTTCACTGGGCGCGTAGGGAAAAGCAGGATTTGTGGTTTGGCTGAAGGGGGAGCAGCATTTTGTGCCGTGCTGTGGCCCAGGTGCTTCACGTGCATGTGCCAACTGCAGCGAAACCCTGAAAAAATCCCTCTCCAGCATGGGGCAAGGGTTGCTCTGCAGGGAGAGTGTTTTTGACATGTCAGGATGGGATCTGGCCTCCGGTCAGGAGAGACCCCTCTGCCTGGCCTGTAGGTTTGTCAGGCAAGCTGCGTTTGCTGGAGACAGCATTGTCTTTAATAGCCACAGCCAGGACATGGTCCATCCTGGGACATCTTTCAATGCTGGAGGGAAGATACCGGAGTGACATCCAGCTTCAGTCCCTGGCACTGGCTGCATATGGCTTGGGGCCGCTGGCAGGGCTTTGGCTGCTGGACGCAGGCAGGGCTGCTCCTGTAGAGTGCCGGGGCCGAGCTGGTGACCCGGGGCTGGCCCATGATGCACATCCTGCTCACGCATGTGGGCATGAGTCAGAGCCGGAGAGGAAGAGGCCTCGCCCAGCACAGGCAGAGCAGTGCAGGGAGCTGGGGCTGTGTGCTGATGGAAGAGATGGTTTATTACAGCTGACAGCCTCCCTCGGCAAAATGCCTGCACCTGTGGAGTGGGGAGGGGGATTTGGAGCTAACCAGGTCTCCCACTGTGTTGTCAGAGGTTCAATGCAAGTGCTACGGGATGGTTTTGTAGAGAGAGCTCAGAGCTTGCCTTTAGGTGTCTGGTACTCTAGAGCTGAAGGAGACACTGGGGGTTGCCAGCACATGCATCCCAAACTGCTGCCAGTCTCCCACAGACAGAAGGCACAGCAAGGCTGAGCAGATACATATCCACCCCCTTCTACTCCACTCTTGTAAGAACCCACCTGGAATTCTATCAGGTCTGGGGGCCCCAGCATAACAAAGAAATGAACCTGTTAAAGTGAGTCCAGAGGAGGGACATGGATATGATCAGGGGCTGGAACACCTCTCCTGTGAGGACAGGCTGAGAGAGTTGGGGTTGTTCAGCCTGGACAAGGCAAGGCTCTAGGGAGACATTTTAGTGGCCTTGTGGTACCTCAAGGGGGCCTTACAGGAAAGATGGGGAGGGACTTTTCTTCAGGGAGTACAGTGGTAGGAGAAGGGGTAACAGTTTCAAACTGACAGAGGGTAGATTTAGAGTAGATATTAGGAAGAAATTCTTGATTGTGAAGGTGGTGAGGCAGTGAAACAGGTTGCCCAGAGGAGTTGGGGGTGCCCCCTTCCCTGGATGTGTTCAAGGTCAGGTTGGATGGGGCTTTGGGCGACCTGATCTATTGGGAGGTGTCCCTGCCCATGGCAGGGGTGTTAGAACTAGATGATCTTTACGGTCCCTTCCAACCCAAACCATTCTATGATTCTATGCTGAGCAGAGGCATCTGGAAAAGCAATGAAGTCTTTACCTCTCTTCTTCCCATCAGCTTGACCACAGTCTTTCTATCTTCAGCACCCATCAGCTGCTTTTCACCCAGGTGCTAATCCCGCTTGGGCATTGGGACAGCTGAGTGATGGTCAAGCTGGCCACCCCACCACCTTGTCAGGAAACAGGTGTCCAGATCTTTTGATCCCTGCAAATGTTTGCATTTAATTACTTCTGGAAAGTTTCCACTATGATCTTTGAGTGATTCTTCCAGAAATCAAGTTCATCTTTGTCAGGAAGCCGTCGCATGGCTCAAGCAAAGGTCAGGATGAATCAGTTTGGAAAGTACTCCAGTTGCAGTGAACTCTCAGCACTGGGTGAGTGTAAGCGTGTCCATGGTTTGACACTTAAACACAAAGCCCTGAATATCCCCAGCACTTCTTGAAGTCAATGGGATGACTTGCACGCAGTAACAAATGCCGGGTATGACTGTAGGCAGTTCAAAAGCCAGAGGTAGATGGATCATGGTCTCACAGCTGTGGCTTTAAAAGGGTTATTGATTCATTTGGAAACAACTAGCAGGAATGACTTTGTATCAGACAGGTTTATTTAGTCTCTCCACATGCCAAACGCAGACAAAGTACAGTTCAGTACTGAGATTCTTCCAGTGACCATCACATAAAACACCCAACAGGATAATGCACCAATGCGCTGGATTTTTTTTCTTAGGTATGTTCCTCATTTTCCTTAGGTATGTTCACAGCTGCTGAAGGACATGTGTAGGCCTTAAAAACAAAGGGAGAAATTCTTCAGTTAAAGACCTAAGAGGGAGGAGTTAAGCTGGGAAGCAATCATCTAAAACCAAACCAGTATGTGGATAATGATACAGCCATGATCCAGACTGCTGCAGCAGTTCAAAGGAGAAATAAATCACTCTGTGTGTGTATAGAAAATGCATGCTCTGAAAACACACACTAACAGCTTCTCATCTTGTATCTGCTTGCTATGCTGGACAGCCTAAGGGAGCTGGAGTTATGGACCTGCTGAGGATGCTCCTGGTGACAAGGACAAACAGTATGATACCAATGGAGCCATGTCATATCCTACTTGCTCCTCCTTTGCTAGCAAAGTGTCAAAAAATGCCAGGGAGTTACAGAAGCAAAGACAACTGTGGATGGGAATGACCAACGTGTTGCTGAGTTGTCTGCTGTGAGTCCATGTGGGTCCTACCCCATTGCTGCAAGTTAGAAAGGCTTCACTCAAACCAGATCCCTGTGAGAAAGCAGAGCTGCAATTAAACCCTGGCAACTCCATCACAGCTTCTGCAGGGCTGAGCCAGTTCCCATGCATGGGGTATTTGGTCCTACAGATCCCACATGCAGAAAATCCCCAGCTGGATCATAAGGGCATATCCAGAAGTTTTGCTCTCACATGAACAATAATGCAACTGTATTCAGGACATACTCAGGAGTTTTTCTCTGGTATAAATTATAATGCAATCACTGTAATCTGAAGCAAAGTCAGGCTTGACCTGCCCAGCAGTCCACTGCATTGTCATCCTGCCTGCTGCCTGCTAAGTCAAACCAGGAGATCCTAACTCAGTGTTCACCCAGCCTGAGCAGCAACCCAGGGAGAAATTCTCCAGTGCATGCAACATTCTTGTGTAAATCAATGGGAATTGTAGAGTCTGGCCTGAAGTCAGGATTTCAGGATTTGACCCAATTTAACCTTGGCATAAATAGTTGCCCAACTCCAATTTATTTATTTATTTTTTTTTGTGAGACTCAACAATTAACTTTCAAAACAGCTTAAAAAAAAAAAAAAAAGAAAAAAAAAAGAAAAAGTGGCTGGGGTTCAGAAGTGCTGTGCTAGCCAGCAGTGTTTTGTTAAAGTTACTTCCACTATTATGGTATTTGTTGGCATCAGCACTTTGCACAAAGTAAAGCGCTGCTCTGGGCTCTCCATCCAGAGCAGAGCTGTCCGAGCCTGGGGCAGAAGTTGAGGCTCTTCCCATATTTGACACACAGGCGTGATAGTTCCTTTTACCCAACTCCCCCTTTTTTTTTTTTTTTTTTTTTTTTTTTTTTTTCTTTTTCTCATCGGAGTGAAACTCAGCCATGTGCAAAATGCAAGGACTGATCATTGTTCAGATCTGATGAGTCCCAGGGTCGAAGGTGTTTTGGAAAGTCCTTGGGTGCACCAAGGTGTGGGATGGGAATAAGAAGGAGATGTTTACATCCTTGCGGAGGGGGTGAGCTTTACCCTGGGGACTCACATCCTCTGTGCAGGGAAAGGATACCTCTTCCCGGGCTGTTTTCAGGAATCTCTCCAAAACAGCTGATGCAGATATAAAGCGCTTTTTTTTTCCGCTCACCTTCCACCCACAACAAAAGACATCATTTCAAGCCTAAAGATTTTATTGTTTTAATTACTCCACCGCATCTTAGAGTTTACTGTGCCACTACTTGGTAATATAAGTAATAGAGCATGAGGGATGCCAAGACCATTGGAGCCTGCTGACATTTTGCTTCACCTCAGACCTCAGATCCTGACCATGTAACCCTGCACCAGGCAGTCCCATGGCTCCAGATCCTACCTGGCTAAGTAACAGCTGCCAGGGATGAGTGTCTGGCTGTGGTGGTAGCTGCTGTGATAGGAAGGATGGACCCAGCACTGAGAAGTCACTTGGAGCCCCATTGTGTCCGTTAGGCAAACCTAAATGTATTTTCAGGGAAAACTGGTTTTATTTCCCCTCAGGCAAATACATTTCTTTCGGGTTTAGAATGAAATCGTCAGGATGGCCAGTTGCAGGGTGTTAACTAGGAGTGGGTTTTAGTATGTGTTTGAGTGCTTTGCTTAGTTTTGGTTCAAAACTCCCTTCCCTTCTACTGCAGATAAATCTGGGTAATTCCTTAGTGTTTCAAAACAGTTCTGAGGTTCAGACTTAGGATCTGAATTTGGTTTTGCCCCCCAGAATGTCTTCAAAGGTTGGCTGCAGTTTCTTAACACTTCCAACTATAAAGATATGCCTCTGGGGTCTTCAGCTGTGGTTTCATTTGCAAAGGACTGTGAAAATAAGAGAAAAATGGTGATTTTTTGGCAGCAAAACTAGCCCATGGAGGTTTAAGAGGTGTAGGGACATCCTGCATCAGCTCTTTGGGATGTTTTGGTGCTGGATACATTGAATTGTGTTCATGTGTGAGATGGCATGAAAGATGCTTGGAAACCCACTGGTGCTTGCAGTAGGAATGTGGCTTTGACTTCTCCATTGCAGTACTTGTCAGGTGGAGTCATCGGTTGTGTATTTAACATAGGCCTGGGCAACTTTTGGCCCATGAAGCAATTTTCCTCCCATGGTACTGGAACCTGGGCTTCTGGGGAACACAGGATATGGGGAGGAGGAGACTGGGATCTGTGGTGGCAGGGTGAGGAAGAGTATGGATGTGGAGAGGAGATCCAGGATCAGAGCAATTGAGGGTGGGAATTTTGCATGCGATGCCAGGGTCACCTGGGCTGCTGGTTGTGTTTTATCACTGTGTGGGTGACTCCAGGCTGCAAGTCACTTTGCTCCCACCGCCCTTTGCCTCAATAAGCAACAGCAGCTTGGCCTCTGGGTTTATTCAGCTCAGGGAAGGGAGAAGATGGGGTAGTGGGGCACGTGTTCAGATGACTCTGAGGTTGCACCCAGCCTACTGAAAGCCAAGAAGCACTCTTTGACTCACTCGCTGGGCTTGCAAGTGTAAGCAGGGAACAGGAAGGTTTCAGTAACAGTGAAAATTGCAGATTCATGTAGGAGTTTTTTACTTCTAGCCTTTTACTTTCACCACCGTCACCACCCTGCATGTGACTTAACACCATCACCACATGGCAGTGTAATGCCAGGCACGCAATCGTCCTCCAGATATTACAACTGTCAGGCAAAGATTGCTTACTCCATCCCATGCTCAGCTGAAAGGATTACAATAGAGATTTAGGATCAGGATTGCCTTCTGAATGTTCTCAGCCTCAAAACGGGTGTAAGGGGAAAATACGTGAAGGAACTTATTAGCCAGTAGAGAATCTCTCCAGGAGGAGCTGTTGGATAAATACTGACTGGAGATGGGGATCAGGCAGATGCTGAGCTGGGCTTTTCCCACTCAGAGGTAGACTGGGAGCAGCGTCACAGGCTGCAGGCCCGTGCAAAGCAAAAATGCTGTTGCATGGTAATTGCCTGTGCACTCACACGCTAAGTCTTGAGAGAATCTGGTAAAATGGTAATGAAATAATAGAAAAAAGAATGGAACCCACTCCTTTGCCGGAGAAGCAGACAACGTAAGCTATCTGCTGTCAGCAGTGGGTTAAAGAATGGAGTGAAAAGCATGACTGCAGCGCAAGATCCTAAGGATTCATGCATATATGCAGCCTTTAGTTCAGGTAGTCCCGCATATGTTGAGGCTGTTTGAGTGCTGCAAATGCAGAGAAAGAGCCACAGGTCCAGAGTCAATGCATATTGCCAAGAGCCCGGCGTCTTCGTTACGGAGTATTAACTCTAGCCTTCATGTGTCGTGTTATCAATTTATATCCTTTGCTGTAAATACATCTGTGCTGGAAAGCTCAGATTGGATTCAGCATGTATTTCTTGCCTGCTTTTTTCAGCTGGATAGACTTTAGCAAACTGATATCATGTGACTTGCCAAAACCACCCAGTGAGTCATTGGCTCAACCCAGATTAGATCTCAGGAGCTTTCTAGCTTTGATCTAGCCACAAGACCACATGGCCTCTTTCTATAGTCTTTGATGAAAGGCTACATAAACACACATAAGGGAGTTTACTAAATTTTTTGGAAGTTCTGAAAAAAGTTTTGGCCCTGCAGCAAGCAAAATTGGAATGGGCTATAAACGGGTGCCATGCACGTATCTGCTGGAATAAAAAAAGTAACAGGGAGAAAAGTATTATGTCCAAACACCTGAAAGAGAAATTCCGTGCAAACAACAACAGGATGCTCTGGATAATAGTGCCATGGGTGCTGTACCTGCCGCATGGTTACCTTATAAAGAGATGTTGTTGCGTCATCCTTCAGAAAGTATAAACACATTAAGCAATGTTATTTTCTAAAACATCAACACATGAGCTACTTACAATGGAATAAAAAGTCATTGTTGCTTTGAGGACGTATTTGTCCCAAGTGATTCATAACAATCTGTGGCACTGAGGCTATGAAGACTTCTAAAGGATGCCTCCACTTCCAGGCAAGTATCCACGGAAACAAGCCCACAAGTTTGCTTTGTTTGCCTTCTTTTACCTAGGATAACCTTCTAAGCTGCTTTGTAGACAGCCAGGCTTCCAGACTGAAGCAGATGTCTATCCCCTCCAGATTCTAGGCTTCACTTTCTATACCTACTACACTGCTGACCACTACAATCTCTTCTGAAGGAAAGGCAGGGCAGTGGTGCTCTTTGGTGGGGCTGGATGAAGATGAGGCCATCTCGATCACAGTCGCTCCTATAGTACTAATGTGGCTCCAGAGGCGGCTGCCAAGAATTGCTTGCCCATGCCTGCCTGTGCCAGGAGGTGTGTGGAATGATGTAACCAAAGCTAGAGGAGTGCAGGGGCCGTGTCACCATGACCTGGGAATTTGGAGCAGGACCTGAGAGCAGCTCAGATACCCTCATGGTTTCAGGTTGGGCAGCTCAATTAGGCAAAGTCCATCCCTCTGGCAAGGGAAAGCTCAGTCATGACCACCAATGCCAGAAGGCTGTTTAGGTTTGTAAATCACATTTTTAATAATTTTTTTTCTTCTTTTTTTTTCCTTCTGCTCTGGCCTCTCTGTCCTTCCAAAATCAGCTCTGACATGCAGGGAGACGATCTGCATAGCCCCCATGGCTGCCTGCAATTTAGCTCTCAGTTTTCAGAGACACCCACGTCATTAGGGTAAACCAGTGTGTGTGTGTCTGTGTCAACACATAACAAAACACATTGTACGCACCCTGAGCTCAGGAACTAATACGTGCTCTGGCAGGAAGACAGCTGTACCAGCAAGAGCACAGGGTCATAAGCAAAGGCAATATTGTCTGCTGTGGGACTAATAAAGACAAAAGACAAAGCAACTGTTTACTGTACTATTGAGGGGGCTGTTTGGGACACTGTACTGGGGAATGCAGCAGCTACTGTCACACAGTCGTTAGGCACAGGTAAATGTTCTACCTGAAAAGCATACAGCAACTCAACCCCAAACTGTACATGGGTGTTCTGGGCACTGAAGCAAGTGCATAGCTGAGACACAGTGGAGAAGCCTGTCTGCTGTCCTCCTCTCATACTGGTATTAGCTTGGCTTACCTTCTTTGTTTGGATGAATTGAACAGCATCCACATCAACTCGTGCTTTCTATTGAGATCAGCTGTAAAGGTGCAGAGTCAGATGCTCTCTGACGTCCTGGGAAAGCCAGGACCTCTGTGCTTCTGCACCAGGACTGGGCTCTAAAAGCTGCCAAGCTCTAAAAGCCTGCACAGCATCTGTGCCCAGTACCAGCAGGAAATGTCTTCCTTCTGGTACTGCAAGTAATGACATGTGATTTATGGAGTGAAGTTCTGATTAATAAAACTGGAAATGAAATACTGATGGGTGGCTGTGAAAAGACCACCTCACTACACAAGAGAACAGGGAGTTCAGTCCTCCAGGCACCTCTTCACAGCTCAGAGAAGGAAATCCCACTAAGATTTTAATTCACTGTTAGTTGGGTCACTTCATCCAGCCAACAGCAGTTCAGCAGAGTTTAAAAAAACAGGGGTACATTTCTTAAACTTCAGACAGCTCTGGCTAACTCAGAAGAGAGCCTCCTCCCAACGGAAACGAAAGGACTAATCACTCCATCTAAAAATTAGAAGTTGTTTTTATACCACAGATCATATCAAATTTTGATTTATCTCATGCAAGTAGATTAGAGCACTAATTATCAGCCTATGTATGCAGTGTGCATTGACACATCTGTGAATGTAAACACCCATACATTTTTATATTGAGAATGCACACAAGGTTGAAACCAAAACCCAAGTGGAGGTTATTGCTGCCCTGTGTAGGGAGCAGCATCTCCATATCTGTGGTGCTGGACAATATCCACTTCATCAACGGCTTTTGGTGCTTCAGACATCTGGACCTTTCCATAAAGATGGTATCTTGGAGGAGGATCTGGTAAAGCTTGTGGTGGTGCTGGAACAACAGTTAAGACGTTGACAAGTGTATGGCCTGGAAGGACTGGAAGAGATTGCATCAAAGATTGGGTTTCTGCCATGAAACATTAGTAGCTATGGGGCAAGTTAAGCCCTTGTGACCCTGTGGTCACATTTCCAGCTGTAGCCTCTTCCAGACAAAATCCAAGTGATGCTGGTGCCCTTACTGAAGTCAGCAGACCTGAAGAACATGTGTCATTGTCAGAAGCCCAAGCACACACTGACAAACTTCGTCACTTCTTGGAGACACGGGCTGGTACATCACATTACTTCACTGTGACTGATGAAACCGAGACCTCTGCGGAGCAGCAGAGAGCACCATCCCAGAGACAAAGATCACTGACTTTTTTAGTAATGACATGAGTGAAGGCCTGTTCACCATATCGAGGGTGAGTTAAATGCACTTGCTCACTTTGGTGTCATTACAGCACATTGCCAAGTCAGTTCCTTGGTGTTCCTACTTCGCACAAGTTATTGCTAACACGACCATTTTTTTGTGGTCCCCTTGTGTCTGAGTATTCAAGGTTGTGCTGTGTTTATGCGTGTGTGTACGTATTTAAAGTATATTGCTGGCATAGTTGACTGAGAACATAAATGTAAAATGTGAAGTGTTAATGAAAACTGGAAAACTGTTTTACTGGATGTTCAAAAATCCATGATATCATGGAGATGAAAAATAGGTATGTGGGACAAGAAACAGCCTGTTTAAAAAGAGATGTAGAAAGAGCAATATAATATGAAGAAATTATGTATAAAGCAGGCAGAAAACCATGATTATTATAAATTACAAGTTAAAACAATGTAAGTGATTGATAAAAGGAAACCAAAGCATTAATGGACTATCAACAGCCAACAGTGTGAAAGAAATGTAGCAAACATTCAAAAAATCATGTCAGGAACAATGCTGCTTCCTCTCCCAAAACCATCCCCATGGTAGTATAGCTCAATTGCTAACTGCAGATGGTAAAATCAAACAGTGGTGTGAAAAAAAAAAAAAAAAAAAAAAAAAAAGGCAGGAATGTTCAATAGCTATTTCTGCTCTGCATTTGGAAAGGAGAGGGATATTCATCCCATATAATGTTGCGGATGGAGTACAACATTTACCATCTGGAACAACGAAGGATGTGAGGCAGCATCTGCTAAAATTAAACATTTTTCACATCATCTGGCCTGGCTATCTTAGTATCTTAAAGGAGCCAGCTAAAATGCTTGGTGAAGTTTTATATTTACAAATCTGGGGAAATTTCAAAGACATGAGAGGCTGTCAGTGTAGCTCTGGGACTTAATAGGCATAAAAAGGACACTCTGGGGAGCAATAGGCTGGTTAGCAGGACAGTATCCCTCGACACCCTCGCCAAAAGTTAATTCAGGCCTCCAACAACAAGGTATTAGAGGCTAAAAATAAAACCGATGTTTATCAGCAGGGTTTCGTGGAAGGTAAGTCTTGTCAAAGAAACCTGCTGTCTTTTTCTTCAGACAACATTAGAGATCTGGTTGACACATTGTTCTTGGCTTTCTCCACCACATGACAGGTTGATTAATGAGCTTGCATTATACAGGATGAATAGGGCACACTCTACCTAGATTAAGAGTTGGCTGAGTGACAGATGCAAAAAAGTAGTTGTTAATGGGGAATTAATGGGGAAGCAGTGAGCCAGGGATGTTCAAGGGGGTAAAGTCAGCCACAAGGAGCTCAGTGTTTCTGTAGCTTCGGTCTGGGTATTTCAAACATCTCCATCCTACAGTAAAGGGTTACAAAGCCTAATGATGCATATTTGTCTTGGCAAGATCATGTCTGCTTGCATGGCACTAGGATACATCTAAGCAATTACCTTCATTATCCAGGTAGAAAAGCAAGGAGGTAACAGTTCCTATTTTAGGAAGCTGTGAGAAACAGTGGATGGCCAGAAATCAGCTGCTTTCTTAAGGGGCAGTTTGGGAAGGCAGTATCAAATTTCTGTCCTGACAAATCCACCAAGGCCATCAAGCAACTCAGTAGCAGAGCTGGGAAGAGAGCTCAGCAGTCACTGGCCCTGGGCCTGGCCCAGGGTGACTCACTTATCTTACACGTGTTGCATCTTTTCCATGCAGGAAGCAGGCATTGACATCAACAGAGCCCAAAAGAACTTCTACCACTGGCCAGCAAACTGACTGTTTTCTCTCTTCCCAGCACACGCATCAACTTCCACCATCACATAAATGGAGCAGCACTTCATTAAAAAAAAGAAAAACCTCCATTACTAAATGTTTGATAGAAGATTAAAGAAAAAAAGTTCATGTATGCAAATGTGCTCATCAAGTGTTTGCTCCTAATTTATCACTTTGCTTGCTTTTTTGTCTCTCCTGACAACTTGTCTGTTCACAGGAAATGTTGGCTTGCAGAGTACCACACAGGCTGATGTGCCTGTGAAACACAGTTGTGGGAAGAAGCCAGCTAAGGTAAACTGTATTATGTGTACTCATTTCTGCTTCTATAGCTGGCATAGCAGAAAGCTAGTGTCTCAAAGATTGCCACTATGCATTCAGAAGCAGCTGGTACCTGGTTTAATGCCGGGGGCTGGCTGGCTGCCAGGCTGTAAGTAGAGCCTTGTTCTGTCCTGGGAAGACTGCAAAAGGAATGAGAAATCCCTCAGGGATGTGGTGCTTATGGCAGTGCTGCCCTGTACCCTCCCTTCAAGTACTGCTCCCTGCCTGCACAAGCCTGGCAGGGAGAGAAGCAATAGCTGTTCTGAAGGTGAGAGTGAAATAGTCTTGATAAAAAAAAAGAAGAGGGAAATGTGATAAAATAACTCTTTTGCAAATATTTTATTATCTGTTGGAAACCAGCAAGATTAATTTTATTTCTTCTCTGCTTGATGTGGGAGAGCTGCCAGCTATGACATCTGCCCTAGGATCAACAATCCAGAGAGCAGGAACAACCAGCAGCTGGACCTGTTTGGGTCTTTAATAAAAAAAATTAAAAAATATTACTTTGATTAATAAGCAAAGGACAAGGCAGAAAGCATCTTACTGAGGATGCTCTGGGAAGGGCAGAGTCCAGTGCTGGGCTCCTGTGTCTTCTCCCCTGAACAGGCCATTTCCCTGAGGAAGGCAGGTCACTACTCTTCGGAGGCACTGGGGACAGCAGCAGGAGCAGTGGCAATGAAGACGCAGATAGAAATCCCCTCTGGGTGCAGGGGTGTCTAGAGGCAGGGGAGTTGAGACTCAATGCTTGACCTCACGTTAGCTGAGGTACTGAGCTCAATGGGCAACCAGGAAGCCCTACCTGGCTACAGCCCTGGAATAATGTCCTGACATCTGTATTTATCAGTAACAGCATTCTCCATGCTGTAATTATAGCCAGTCTCTGGGATAATAAGGAGAAACTCTAACCCCTGCAGCAGTACAACTGCAACAAAACCCAGATATGCAGCTGGCACACACCACTGCACCTTCCTGAGGTCCCAGCACAGGACTGAATTGCCAGCCATCTCTTTATAGTGGCAATGGCTAGCTTATTCTGGAGAGCCTGATATGTACCCACTCAAATCACGTCAGAGAATGCTGAGACCATGGTCAGAGTAATAACCAGAAGAGATATGATGGGGCTGGGACCACCTCCTGAGGACCCTCAAGGCTCAAGCACAGTTGCAGCATTGTGAGTGAGACTTCCCCTGGTCATTGAAGACACCTTCATGGAGGTGGGGTGACTGGACAAGGAGACCTTTTCAGCAGTGTGCTGGAGACCAGGGAGCTTGCCAAGGTGTACCAATACCCACATTTTGCTCACTCACCACACTCCTGGGTGAGGAAAGCCATATTGTTCCCAGTTATCTCAAAATTGCCTGCAGTGCCAGCCAGCATGACCTGAGATGCAAACGCACTGATGCACAGTGGAAAAAAATATCTAGGACTCATTTCTAAAGGGTGGAGGGGACTAATTTCTAAAGGGTGGAGATGGAGACCAAGATGAAGCTGTAGAAGTTGCCCTGAGCACCACCATGTGCTGCCTCTCCCTATGTGGAGGTGCAGGGGCTGCCATCCTTTCGTGGCTCTTACACCCCTCAGGCATCTAGGAAAGACCATCTGCCCAGTGGGTTGGGGGTAGAGCCTGACTGCCCCTGGAAATCCATTAAGAAGCCTTGGCAGCATTTACCAATTTTCCCAGCAACTACTTGATTTCTTCCTTTTTCAAAGGATAGTCAGATAGCTCTTGGTGGAATTAAGCCCTTTTTCACCTCCTTGGGGCTCAGCTCTGTTGCTGTCAGATGAGAACTCACATACTGTCCTTCACAAACCAACGGCCAATCCTCTTTCCTCTTCCCAGTCACCTGTTTGAGTGGGAATTGCCTTTTCCTGGAAGCACTGCACTACAGCCCCTGCCATGTTACTGTGCCTGAAAACACATTTTAAACACAATCAATGTGTGGCTCAATGGTGGCTCCTGATTGAGTTCATTCACTGTGAGAGTGGGTAGGGGGTCCTGAATACAACAATTTTCCTCTAGGCAGAGCTTAACACAAATGTCAAGACCATCAGATTCATGGGAGAGTCCTGAAGTGGTGGCATTTCTGCCTCCATCTGGTGCACAGACACCCCAGTACACTGCATGCTAAGACATCTCCTGCCGTATTTGTAAATAATACTAATTTGAGCTCTTTCAGAAGCATTGGAATTAGAGGGGAAAAGAAAAAAAATCAGCAATATCCAAAGGACATGATAAAGGGCAAAGAATCTTCTTATTTTGGTATAAAATATAAATTTTGCCCAAGCATCGGGATTAATTTAGTTTTGTGAAGCTGAAAACTTGTCACTCGCTGCCTCAGCCACGCGCGTTAACTATGAGCTCTGTCCGATGCTGACACATGTCTTCATGCTCTGGTCAGTCCCGTGGTGCTGCCCATAGCACAGAAATATCTGGAGCAGCTCCATGGGAGAATTTTGCAGCCTGCACTGAGCTCTGGCTGAAGGCAGGTAGTCTCACACCCATCCAGTCACTCTAATGTGGACTGCGGTGGCCAGGAGCTGCACCAGGAGATTAGTGTGGAGCACAAGCACATCTATGCTATGAAACAGGGTTCAACACGGGGCTGCCCGAGGTAGCTGAGACCCAGCTGGCACACCCATGGGGCACAGTAGGGGTCTGGCTAGCTCCAGGTTGGGGAAGCAGGGCTGTATTTACACTGCACTGCCTATGAGATCCCAAGCTGTGGCTCTTGGCAGCTATAGCCTGATTTGTCTAGACTACATCTGGACTTGACCTGGCTCCAGGCCAGCACGAATGAATCTCTCAACACCATGCTTCCCACACATCCAACCCTGGGATTAGCAAGGGCAGAGAAAGCTCCCATCTATCTGTGACAGCCAATGCAGTTAGTCTTGTAGATGTTGATAATATATCCTGGATTTGCTGGAACACTTATGTCCCAAAACCTTTGAAGTAGATACATCTTGTTTTGTGTTTGCAGCTCATGCAAGAGTCCCTGTCCTTGACTGGCTTTCCTTGGCAAAACTGCAACATAAATACTAATAGTATGCACTATAAATACATATTTTCTAGCAGCTGAGCCAGAATTGAATGAAGTCCTTAGAGAGGCATAGACAGCTTTCATTGGTTTTACAGTGGGACATTTATTTTTGTTCTGTATAAAAAAAAATAAATAATTACCACCTACAAAAAGTTTTCAGGTCACAGTTGACTCTCAGGCTATGTCCATATTAGTATATTAAGCAGCACACATTCCTGGGCCCTGATACACAATCATCCATGCTATTGAATAGTTAAAATGTTCCATTGTGCAGCGCTGGCCGGTGATAACTAGCAGGGTTCCAAACAATTCCCAGGCACCGTTGTCTGGGAGTCAACATGGGCTGTTCATCTCTCATTGGGCAGGTTGAATACGGCTACCCTGTTTTGTTGGGTGAGGGAATTTAACTGTAGGGGCACGCTGTTCCGTGCCAGTTAGCCTCAGGGCCAGAAATGGTCCCAAGCACATTTATTTTACTGGTATAGACATAGCCTTGGTTGTGACCACTTATTTAAGTGTGTGTAAACAGGCAATTAGGATTGCACAATTGTTCCTTGGATTAATTGTGTATGCTGGATCTTTAAAACAGGGTGAGTTCTCAGCACCCAATATGCACCTTTTTTTAAAAAAAAAACAAAACAACAACACAAAAAACCAAGAGTAATTGTGCATAATAAACACTTAAAAACCTGGCCCCAGGGGTCTGTGTAAAGCTGGTAGAATTCAATAGGAGTAGTTGACTTTGCTGTTTCCATGGTGGTTTGGGTTAGGTTTTTTGTTTGTTTGTTTTATTTTATCTTTATTGCAGTTATTGAAATTTGTGGCTTATTGTGGCTGGCCAGATGGATGTGAGAGTAAAGAAAATTGGCTACTCAACATTTTTCAGAGAAAATTGCCAAGATAGAAAGTGGAATCCTTGAGAGTCAGGGAGGGAAAAAGGACAGGAATCATTGAAAATGGAGGCTTGGGTCTGTTGGAGCATTGTAAGCTCTGGCTGCTGTACACCTGGTCCATAGCACAAGAATCATGGCAGCAGATGATTTGAACTGATTCTTTAAATAGTGTTAATTAATGCTATAGCAAAAATCTGTTTGTTTTTTTTTTTTAAGCTGAGGATCTTTATAGGATTTTTTTTTTTCTGTTAGCAAAATATATCTTTTTCCTATTTCTTCATCTCATTACCTATTGCTCTTTTGACATTAGATGAATAGCAGGGGAGATTTCAAATGCAACTTGATACGATTTAGCATGTTTTCTTTTGATCAGCCTAGTTACTTGAGGACTGCATTCCTCAAACTCTTTCCTGCTGTGCTGGTCATTCAGCACAACCCCAGGACTAGGATAAATCCTGGATTACAGTCAGTTTTCTGTCAGACTCATGACCCTGCTTATGTTGCAAGCGCTCCAGTTGGGCTTTTGAACCTTTTTATTGGGAATCATGGTGTTAGTGTCAAATCTTTGAAAGTG
The DNA here is from genome assembly GCA_025331215.1 of Actenoides lindsayi. NCBI lineage: Eukaryota > Metazoa > Chordata > Aves > Coraciiformes > Alcedinidae > Actenoides > Actenoides lindsayi. The sequence continues at coordinate 27,035 of WTSP01016985.1, forward strand.
TTCTTCAGTTCCAGCTGTCTCTAGTCTAGGTGTGCAGATAAGGCTGAGGATTTTCTGATTCAGTTTATCTGTTTGAAAAATTAATATAATGCTAATTAATTAATAATGAGGAAAAAATCTTATTCTGTATACAGAACCTTGTTTCCCCCTCCTTGTAGGATTTCAGAACCTCTTGAAAATGTCACAAATAGTTCCCAGAGGTCGCTTTATCTCCTGATGAAGTACAGCCGGCTTTGGAGAGATCTGTGGCAAATATTTAACGTTCCAGACCAACAATTTAGGCTAGAAAGTGGAAGGGAAAACCTTGTTCAATTGAAACTAGAGGGAAATTTCAGATAGGCAGGATGTAAGCACCTCAGTTGTGCTTTGATTAATTATGGCTACCTCCCTGAGGTAGTCATAGGCTGGGTCACCTTTCATAAACAGTCATAAGAGGAAAGGAACTGCAGAAAGCGAATTTCAGAATCATCCTTTGCAAACATGAATGAGTTAAACACTATCTGATAAGAAGGCAGTGTTTTGGGTTTTATTTTCAAAACATCCCATGTGTAAATGAGTAATGCAACGTTCAACCTCTTGAGCAAGTGGCCAAGTACATAACAGGCTGTTTACTCAAGATACTTCCATCAAACACAATCAGGTTGCCTAACCAAGTTTGCAAGCAAATGTTACAAGACCCCCGTTGCAACAGGTACTGACTGCAAAGGCCTCGCACATAAGTCTAAGAAGGGATTAAAGCTAAATGTGACACAGATAGTGAACATTGACGTACAGAAATGTTATATCTGGGAAAACAGAGCTGGTGACAGGTGGGCTGCTGGAAAATGAAGCCTGAATGAGAGCCAGGAAGTGTAATACTGGAGAGAAAACCTGCCAGTCAGGGGAAAGGTGAGAGAAGGGAAAAGTTTAGCAGGAGATTTTGCCCTTTTCTGGGGCTGATTAGATCCTTCACAGTACAGAGCTTGGAGCAGTTTGATTTGATTTGACTGCTCAAGGCAGTCTGGCCTGGAAGTACACACGTACTGCAAAAGCATGCACGACTTACTTTGAAAATTACATCAGATAAATGAGACCCATGGTGTAATGCACCATTTTATCTCAAGAAAGCCATAAAGCAGAGCAGTAATCAGGAGAAGATTCATAACAAAATGCCAGGACATAGACGTTTTATTCCTAAATCAATTACTCTCCACTACAGGAAGTCTAATATGCCTGAATATTAAAATACTTGGTCTTTCCAGGTTTTGGCACAGAAGTCATCAATTTCTGCTAGTCAGACATTATTCTCCAAACACTGACATTTAAAGGTGAGCATTTTGAAAGTGTAATTCAAATTTACCCATACATTAGTAGTTCAATGTCCTCTGCCTTATGCCACATTAGAGTCAACCCATGGATTGGAGACTTGGAGCTGGGACATGAGTCTCACAGGCCTGGCCAGTCCTGATGTGTCAGTTTGAAGTTCTGACGTATCTTCCTTCATCATTTCCCTCTAGACTCTTTCATGGAGCAGGCATCCCTTTGGCAGTATTAAGACTGGCTGTATGTTTAAAATGAGGAACAGAGGAAAGAAGGAGAAAGAGGTGGAAGGATGACCACTTTCCAAACCTGGAAAACTCTGGAAAAAGTATCAAGCAAACTGCTTGCAAGCCCAAGAGGTGGGCAGCAGTCAACAAGATTTGTTAAGAGCAAGTCATGCAAAACAGATCTTTCATTTTACAGTAGGGTCAAGGGTCTAGGGGATGGTGAGAAGGTAAAGGTTCTTCCATCTTGATTTTATCTTGAAATAGTCCCACATGACAAGCAAATACACTCTAGAACAAATTGCTATGTAATAGCCAGCAAAATAACTTGTGCTTGGAAAGTCCACTGTTAGTTTAATTATGACTTAATCACCATCAATATGAAAAACTGTAGTCGATGGAGTTCTGTAATGGTCTTCCCTGGGTCACCCTTTTCTATAACAACCTAGGCGATGACAAAGCTGCATGTATGCTAGAAGCTATGGTCAGAATTCAAAACGTTTAGGACAAGTTGCAGAAATGGGCTGAAAAGGAAGAGTTCAGTGCTGCAGGTGCAAAATGCTATGTGTGCACAAATAGAGTAACTAGACAAATTTGGGACAGGGAACAATTGTTTAGCTGGCAGTTCTCTTTCGAGAAGACTCTAGGGTTATAGCAGATCACATGCTGAACATGAATCAGCTATGTCATGGGATTGCAGAAAAGGCAGACATTGTATTGGGTTCTGGTAAGAGGAATGCAGCTTGCGAGACAGATGAAGTCATCCTTCTGCTCTACTTATCATTGGTGAGGCCTTGGCTGGGGTATTATGTTGAGTCTGGGCCACTTCAGTAAGGATGTGGGTCAACAGGGGAGAGCCCAGAAGGGGGAAATAGGAATGATCAGAGATCTGAAAAGAGTTATTTTGTCATGCTGAGATGAATAAATTGTGGTCAGTTTAGAGAAAACTGAAGAAGAACACATCATCATTCCCCAAAATACAAAAAAGAGTACTTCGTCTTTGTTAAATGTATAGTGCGCTATAAGAGTGGCTTAAATTTCATTAGAAAAGATTCAGGTTAGTCACTGGAAAAAAAACCCCTAACAATCAAAGATAATAAAACACTAGAATCAATAGTAGAACTTGAAGGACAAGCTAGGCAAACAGGACAGGAATTACACAGGTACAGTTCATTGTTTTAAAAGGCTCTTGTTTTGAAATAAGAAGGATCATCTTTAGATATCCTTCCCCTTCAGTTTATCTGGGGTGTCAGACAGCATACTTTAGGTAACCCAGTATCAAGCATCACATCATGGCTGATGTTGGAAGGAACCTCTAGAGATGGCCTAGCCCAACTGCGGCTCAAAGTGGGGACAACTAGGGATGGTGACTCTCCTCATTTATTCACATGGATAAGATGCCCCTGAGCTTTCTCTTCTCCAGGCTGAACAGTGCCAGTTCTCTCAGTCTCTCTTCATATGAGAGATGCTCCAATCCCTTATTAACCTCATGACCTTTCTCTGGATTCACATCAGCATGGCCAGTGTACCCAACACTGGACTCAACACTACAAGTGCATCTCACCAGGGTAGAGCAGAGGGGTGGGAGTCAACTCTTGATGACACTCCCATTATCAAGGTTATCACTGAAGATCTTGGAATATTGGCCCCAGTATCAGCCCCTGGAGTAGAACACTAATGACTGTCTTCCAGCTGGATTTGTGCCAGTGATTACAACCTTTCAAACATGGCAATTTAGCCAGTTGCCAGTCCACCTCACTATCCAGTTATCTAGTCTGTACTTCATCAGTTCATCTATGAGGATTTTATGGGAGATAGTGTTAGGAGCCTTGCTAAAGTCAAGATAAACCACCATCCACCCCTGCTCTCCCTTCATCCACCAAGCCGGGCATCTCATTGTAGAAGTCTGTTGGGTTGGTTAAGCACAATTTCCCCTTCCTAAATCCATGCTGAATATTCCTCATCACTTTCTTGCCCTTCATACATTTGGCAATGGTTTCCAGGATTATGTGCTCCATCACCTTGCCAGGGACTGGAAGTGAGGCTCACTAGGCTGTAGTTCCCCAGTTCCTTCTCCTTGCCCTTGTTGAAGATAATAGTGACATTTGTTTTCTTCCAGTCCACAGGAACCTCCCTGTTTGCCATGACCTTTCAGAGATAACTAAAAGCCGCCTCATAATGACACTGGCCATCTCCCTCAGTGCTCATGGGTGCATCCAATCAGGTCCCCTGGACTTGAGTATGCTCATTTTAAATTCCCTAACTTGGTCCGCACCCAGCAATGCTAAGTCCATTGCTCCAGATTTTCCCTCTGATCTCAGGGCCCTGGGATTCCTGAAGGCAGGTATTACCAGTAGTGTGAGATGAAGGAGGCATCAAGTACCTTGGCCTTTCTCATGCCCTTTTCACCAATTCCCCTGCCCCATTCAGCACCAGGCCTACATTTTCACTAGTCTTTCTTTTGCTGCTGATACACCTGCAGAAATGCTGAAGTCCAGGTTGTGATCTTGCTTTTTGCAAGATCACTGTCGCTGACCTTTATATGTCAGAACAGCCTTTCCTTGCTGGTAAGCAAGAAGTCTGTCACTATACAAAGGTGTGTCAATGTGTGGAGAAGGGGGATACTGACATGTGGGGAAGCTCCAGAATTTCCTGCCTCTGGTATGAAAAAATAATTAAGGTATGATTCCTTATTTTCAGCCCATCTGTCTATCTGACACATCTACCACTGCAGGCAGGGTTGGGCAGGTATCTGTGTTAGACTTTTGACTCCGGTTTGCTATAGTCAATCTGACTGACTTATCCGAGATTCCTCAATCTGGACCAGGCAAAGAGAATTATCAGAAACTTCTGCTGGGGCTGTGAGGTTGTGAAGGTGTCTGAGAAATGGTGAGGATGGGGATTGGAGCAGTCCGAGAAAGGGAGAAAATGCAAAAAGAAGGTAAAAAGAAAAAAAAAAAAAAAAGCAGGACAAGAGAACCTTCCTGTGTGTAGAACGTTACCCTGGGATACAGAAGTCTGATTCAAGTCATAGGTTCACGACCGAGCAAGAATATACCTTTAGTTGTCCTGTCATTTCTTTGGGTCATTCTACCCCTCTGTCCTGCTGCAGAAGCGCTGAAGGCAGGAGAGGGAAGAGGAAGGGTTTGGCCGAGGAAGATCTATCTATGCCTCAGCACCACCAAGCCTGCACATGGTAAGCACGTGTCTTCCATCCCTTGAGGTTAGCAGTTATGTGGCTGTGTAGTTCTCTTCCCTGTCTGCCTCAGTCAGATGTGTAAGCTTGTCTGCTGCAAGAGCTTTTCCTCATTCTTGTAATAAGGTTGTGACCCCAGTGATCTTCTGTCTGAACACTGGATTTCCACTGCAGAAGGCCAGGTTTGATCCATCTTCTCCATGCTTGGGAATGGCCTGAATTCATTGCTGTGGTGGCCCTTCTGTTCCTGGCTTAGCAGAGAGGGAGGATGTTTGGGATGCTGGAAATAAATGAGGTGAGTTGGATGATATGGAGGTGACTTTGTCAGGGAAATGCAATAGCTTGGCTTATTTTTCCTGTTTCCAGGGAAATATTTTCTTTCCTCCTAGGGCAGGTGGGAGAGGTTATTTCTCTGCATCAATAGCTGTCCTTACATGAACTTGTCCAGTCTCTGATGTGGCTGGTCTGAGGTGTAATCACAAGAATGAAAATTTTAAAAAAAGAGAAAAGTCCATTGTTCTGCAAAATAAACATGCAAAATAAAACCTGAATGAGATGGAAGGGAGAGGAGGATGGGCAAAATTATTACCCTCCATAGTCAAATGGCATGGCCCCAAGAAAGGATACAGCTTACACTTGCACAAACAGGCGTTACCTTTTGCCCTTCCTAGAAGTGACTCAGCTGCAAATATCATCTGCAATTGATTGTTACCCCGGAAAAACAAATGATTCAAACTTTGTAGAAGGGCATGTGCAAGGCACCGGAGTCCAGCAGCAGGGCACAAGAGAGCTCTGTAGTCGTCTTGCACAGAAGGTCTTTCTAAAGACCACGACAACCTTTGAAGCACTTTTTAAGGTGCAGAGAAGGACTACAGGCAGGCAAATAAAACCTGGCTCTCCCCAGAGTTAATGAAAGTATTGCCACTGGCTAGCTTCCTGGGGAACAGGCTGGGAATTGTACTACAGCCTCTAAACTGGGATTATACACACTGCAGCAGTGCTTACCGGCCTTGGCATGTGAATAAAAAAACAGCAACAAGCTTCTATGCAATAAGCAATGGAGAAATATTTACCTTCCTGAAAAGTCAATATTTTAGCACAAACACAATTGGGAGAGTTTCTGAAGGTATTTTGTTTGTAAGCAAACTTCAAAGCTTTTTATGGGTTAGTATTTTAGCTACTATTATTTACATTTTTAATGGCGAAATAGTTCCCAGAAGACTGAATAGGATGAGTTTATGGCTCCAGCACACTGAGGGGGTGACACACAGCACTTCAGTGCTGGCTGTGCAGTGGGAGTGAGTGCGCTGGGATACCGGGCCAAGCTGTTTCCCAAGGAGACGTTCAAAGCACTGTCCTCCACCTTGGCTTCTGGCTTCTGCTAAGTGACGTGATGTGCAAACACCGTGCAGATTAAACAGAGATTTACAGTGCTCCCCACTTCTGAAAATTGTGCAGATTGACTCAAAGATTAGTTGGCTGGTTTTTTTCAATCCTTTCCAGTCCAGCCCTCCGGTATATTCCTCTAACAGGATACTTTTTGGTACCTTGAGAACTATTTTAAGGTTCCCAATCCTTCCGTCAAACAAACCGAGGGACTCAAGGACTATGACCTTGGACACAAAAGGAATGAAACCAGGACACCCAACTTTAGTAGCAAGTGTCCCTACAGCTGACAGGGACATGGCCCTAAATACTCCATAGCCCCTGAGTTCAGGTGGTAATTCAGGATTATTACCGTTTTCCATTGACAGTACAGGGAGCTGAGGTTACCATTTCCCGAGCTTAGCGAAGTACCAAAAACTGAGTGAAGTAGTTAATGTGATGCTACTTGGCAAGCCAAAGACTGAAGTCTTGTCCCCCAGCTGCCTTTGTGCCTTGCTGTGCAGACTCCCTGCTTAGCTCTGTAAAACTGCTTACTGCCTCTCCCTCTGGCTTCCTTACCAAAAACTCTCACTTTAATCTTGAAATGCCATACGAAAATGGAACCAGACGTGTGCTTTGTACAAAGCCCTGTGGCTCTAAATAGATAGTTTAAATAAAAGATGAGGTGCAAAGCTGAAAGGTCATGGAAAGATCATTAACCACACAGAACTGTAGAGTCTGCAGTTTTCTCCGACCTCACAAATTATTCATTTCCTGCTTTGACGACTTTAAGCATAAATGTGATACTAGTATGGCCTTCCTGAACACCTCTGTCCCACAGATTCCAGAGAAAAAATACGCTGTGAGTTACATCGCTTTGCTGCATATGAAAAGATCTATTTCTCACATGTACTGCTTCAGAGCTGCACCCCTTAAAATTGTCCTGATAACTCCATCTAAGCAAATCCCAGCTATATAGCTGTTGCTGCTGCTGTTGCTATACCCTGCCCTGTGGATGGCTAACATGAGAAAGAAGCCAGGGTTTCCTGGAGTATCTCAGTGGTTAGGATGCTGGCAGATGACTCAGGCACAGAGGGGTTTAATTTTGCTTCTATTCAGTGACCTTGCATAAATCATTTCCCACCCTCTGAAAGTGCTTTGAAAAATGATGGCTGACAAGTGATATATAAGAACTTGGTGTTTTAGCAGGGCCTGGTAGTCATTTCAACACAGCCATTTTGTAATCAGAGAGAGACAATGGTTTTTCCTGGTGCCAACGTATTTCATTAGGGCCCTCCAGTACTATGTGGTTCCCAGTGGTACAGCTCACTGCTGTGCCAGGAACACCTCAGCTTGCTTTCCCACTGCCCTGAGCTCCCTATGCCTGTGTCGCTTGGAGAGAGTGATGACTCCAGCTGTAAAGGAAAGCTGATATTGGTTGGTGGGCAAACATAATTTTTGTTTCCCCTGACCAAAGGACAATGTGTAGCATGGGAGGATGGGAGACAGTTAGAGAAAGGGAATATGAAGATGGATTTCTGGAGAAAGCTTTCTGTGACAATGAGATATGAAGCAAGAAATTCATGCAACAAGGACCCAAATCACATGGAAATTTCAGGCTTGCTTCTGAATGTTGCATCAATGGAAACCCTTCTCAGAAGCAGAGCGGAAAGGAAGCACTTGACACTCAGAAGAGTCTCTGAATCTGGGGCAATGGATGCCTCAGTGAATGTCTGCTCCTTACCTAAGCTATACTGAGTGCAGAGGAAACCCAGTATCTCATACTTTCTTCAGCTACTTCAGGTTTTGATTACTTCTGGATAGTTTGGCTTTATTGATTGCCATGAACTAAGTGTCCATGATTGTATTCTGGAAAAGAGAGCTCAGTGAGGCTGTTACATTGAGAATCAGGTGGGGCATAAGCCAGACTCATCCTTTCTTTTTTGTTGCTTTGTCTTACAGGTGGCAGTATTTTCACGTGAAGCTGTCCAGGTGTTTCTTAACCTGTATCCCACCATGTCATCATTCCCATTCTTCTTGAGCTTCTCTTTTTCTTCTGCAATCCTGAGGCTTTATTATTTTATTTTTTTTTTAAGATTTGTTCAGATGAGGGGGTTTGCTTGCAGAAGTCAACTTGTGGGATAGAAGAACATGACCTCTGAATGGTTTTGCCTGTAGGGCACCATTGTGTTGAGTGCTGGCTGACTACAGAAAACATAGGTCATTAATTACCAACTGAAGGCTGCTCTCTGCTCTAGAAGAAAGGGCAGTTTTCCAGTAGAAAGCTGTCTATATGCAAATGACTATCTCTGTTGGCATTAGAGACCAGATTGAATGGGTACAGGGGACATCTCTCTGAAGGACATCTCTGTTTCAGTATCAGGAGACACAGAGAGCTGAGTAAGAAGAATGTTGACCTGCTACACCTCTTGTCTCTGTTCCATGGAGAGTAAGCAAATATGCATTTTGGAGATAGATTACACCAATGTCCTTAACTAACATCACACTGCATCATAGTCCTGGAAAGGATAAGAAACACTAGAAACGAGGTTTTTCCTCCACAACCTACCTACCTCTTTCACACTTGAATGCTCTCTGCTGTTGCTCATTGTCACAGGCAGATTCCTGAGCTCCATGGGCTATGCTTTGCATACTGCTGCCTGATCATGCACTCTGAGAGGCTGTGACCTTGTAAATTCTTTCGAAACATTGCTCATGTAAAAGGCGCCCAGCCTGATGTGATGGCCCTAAGAATCACTTTTCAGTGTTTACATTTCAACTCAATGCTCTGCACCTGACTACATCTCTCCAAGTGCTCTTTTTCATAACACCTGGAGGCCTAAAAGATATCTCTGGCTTACAGGTAAAGGATCTTCCAGTGTGTTGAGTATATGTACTCAGTTGCTACATTCTTGTTTTTCTACAAAATCAATGTGTCTCTGTGCACTATCTACCATGTAGTCCTGAAGAGGAAACTGTTGGCCCAGTGAGATATCAGTTGAAGCTAACCTACTGGGAAGCCAACCCTGCTTTTGCTTGTGTTGAGCACTTTGAACTTTGAAATTCCATTTCCATGCCAGGATGAAGAATTAGGAAGAATGCCAGAGAGAAAGTGAAGAAATGACCTGGCAACTTCAGCAGTATTGCAGTGAGATTCAGGCAGACTTCAGATCATTGTCACCTACTGAGATAGAGGACCCCAAATTTGGCTTATGTACCACATATTATTGTATAAGTTGGCCCAAGTATATCCACTTGCTTTTCAATTCCACTTTGCACACCTGCTTTGCTGCAAATGCAAAGCTGAGCAGTACTCCTTTAGGCTTGAGTTTTATAAAATAGTTTGTCATTTGAGTTTCCTTCACTGTTCATGATAAACTCTATGTCAAGAACTTTCTGAAGGCCTTCCTCTAGTACTCCAGTACACACATAGGATACTGCACCCCAGTCCCAGCAAACAGACATTTTGGGAGAAAGCAGTCAGTCCAAAAGCCTTGTTTTCCAGTGTGCTGAATGCAGAGAGCTCTACCGTTTTCAGCTGGATTTCAGATGACTTGAAAAGAAATCAGGAACAGATCCAGTCCAACATGGAGAGCTGAAATTGAACTTTCACACCAGTATAACTCCATGGACATGTAACAGCACAGGTTTGAGTTAACATGGGAGTGAACAGGAATCCACAGAGTTTTTGTGACAAAGGTGCCCTTGTCCTGTTGGCCTGGACCTGTGGGTTAACCTGTATGTTCTTCACACCAGGGAGCAGCTCCTGCACCAAACAATACCCAGGGATTCAACAGCTATAGCAGCAGTTGTAGTTTTTTAGCCAATATAGGAAAGGGACTCATCATTTGGCCTTACAGGTTCTACTGTGGAAGTTTTTTAAGGGTAGCTGTGAACACTGAAAGAAGCTCTTGTCTCTTTCCCAGTCCCCCAGGCCTCTTCTCTGTCGGTGTTTGTGGTGATGTGGTGGAAGCATAGTGCAACAAAAAAACCCCAAAGCATGGGGGCACAAGGGCCCCTTGTGTGATCCGCGGCTCAGGGGGTGAGGTCTGGCATGTTGCTCATGTGTGAAAGGGCTAAGCCCCATGTGTTTACATGTGCATTGAGCCAGCCTTCAAGTAGTAGTCATCAGGGTGCTTCTGAGCTGACATATGCTAGATTTTGAATGTAGCAAAAAGTAGAGCTGGACCCACATAGAAATGGAGAAAGGATTGGACAGCACTGGCAGAAAATGGGTGGAAAAATGTAAGTTCTTTCATATCTTCCAGCCATGCCTTAGATGCTCAGTTTCAAAGTAAAGAAAAACATCAGCTTGGCAAAATAAACAAAAAAAGTCTCTACAGCTTTGTCTCTCTTTTTTCGTTGAGTTCGCACATTTCACTTCTACAGAGGGAATAACAGCTGCAATCTTTCCTCATCACAATTGCAAAGAAATGATCATCCCCTTTTGTTGCATTTCCTAACTCCCCCAGTTCCTCTTTCAGGTTTATGCCTTTTCTGTATGAAGTTCTCTTGGCAGCATGGAAATTAATTGAAATGAGTGTGACTAAGAGGGGAAGACCCAATAATGTCAGGATTTCAGTAGTAGCTCCTGAGTTGCGTAAGTACTATTTTTACAGCGATTGCAGACAATCTCATGAATCATTGCAAATGTACACAACTAAATACAGGCTGTTTCTTCCCAAAGGCTGGGCCTGAGTGGTCAAAGCTTGTACATCCACGGTGCATGCATGCTAATAATAACCACTGCATTTAGACAGCGCCGTGAGCTGGTGTCGCTCACAAACATGATGCGGCCTGATTTACAGAGGTGTAGCAAAACCACAGCACTCATTGAAACAAATCTCCTGCAAGTAATTACCAATTCCTGTAGCCTCCTTGGACTTCCTGCAGAATACCTCACCCACACACACACCATTAAAAATGTCCCTGCAAGGAGTCTAGAGGCAAAAACATGTCCTCACCTGCTGTATTACTCTTTTCCTTCCTTTGTCTGTACATTATTTAAGTGTCTTCCCCTTGTTTTCAAGGCCAGATGTAAACCTTAGAGTTCTCCAGTGAGACACCTTCTGTACCCCACATACCGCTTGTCCAGTTTTCTTGCGGAGGCATTTGAACTTTCTTCCATTTACATGTCTTGATGTCTGTAATGTGAACTTTTTCCTGAACTGTGATCAGTTCATTGCTCAGTGTCATCTGCAGAATTATCAGCCTTGGCTGTTTCTTTAGAAAGACTTACAAAAGGAAAAGGGAGGGAAAAAGTTACTCCCTTTACTACATGAGAGGCAGTACTGTTTATTAAGTTTCTCTATAACCTTTACTGCTATTAATTCTTGCTTCCCTCTGCTCTGCACTCCTTCTTTTCTTTCCCTTCTTTTAAGGGAAAGCTGGGAGTTTTACCCTGGTGTGCTTTTTCGTTCACACTGACCTTGAGGTGGCATATTTCATTTTAAGAGAGGGAATATTAATCAGCGAGTCCGCGTGAGTATCTCTAATGCCTCATGGAGAAGGGTTCCTGTGCTTCCAGTCTCGGCTTCTCTTGGGCCTCTTGGCCCTGTGGCCACATTACATTACCCTTGCTTACCGCACTGTAGTCTCCGTGCTGTCTACACTGACAGGATGCATCATGGCAATTTGATGACTGCAGTGCATTATGGAGACGGACTCCAGCCAGGGAGTCTAGCTCATGCAGCAAGAAGCAGGAGAGAGGCTAGTAAATGACGGGGACTGAGAAGCAGAAATGACATTAGTTGGGACAGACAGGTATGTCGACAGATGAGAGACTCACTTTCATGCAATGCCTATGCTTGGTCCCTTCCATATTACTGTAAGGGTTGTGAGGGCATTAATGGGGTCAGGGAACTACAAAACACAGGGTCAGGACAGAGTGTGCATCCAATCCCCAGCTAAGAGGTGGGAATCAGTGACTCAGTGGTGAAGGACGGAGGAATGTCATTCTTGCTCTATTTATAAGGCTACCAGGCTGTAACTCAGAAGATGAGATTGCTTGGAGTCAGTTTTACAACGGCGCTGTCCTCCTCCAGGCATTTGTGAAGCATAAGGGTGTATGCTCAGAACATTGCAGATTGAGAACGTGTTTCCATCAAGATGCATATTAACAGTTTGCTGTTCCTCTTAAACCAGATCGGTTTCCTGTTTTCCTTCTGTCTGTTCTGGCTTTGGGTGGCCAAGTGTGCTGCTCCTCTTCCACTGCTCATTTGCCTTTGTGCTGAAGAGCAGCAGAAGGACACACTCTGAAGATCTTAAATCTAAAGTTTAAAGTAGATTGCAAATTGCTTCTCCTAACCCTATTATTAGGATTAACAGAAAGAGTTACCCATAAATCATGACAGGTTGTTTTTTTTTTCAACAGAAGATGTACAGCTGTATTTATAGAGTTTAAGAGGTTGTGAAGTGACTGCAAATGTGCTTCCCCAGCCAGAAGCAAAAGATACTTGAATGTAAATGGCACTGGGATATTTTATTACTAATAATACATCTATTTGTGAAAACATCATTCAGAGATGTATCAAAATAAACTGCTTTTAAGAAGTACATACATAGCCACAGGGAGCACGAAGTATTTTATATCTATGCATGAGGTAGACCTATGATAACAGCAATGCACTAAGGATGTGCAGGTATGTTTATTCAGTGTGTAACTGTACTAGTCTCAAAGCATTGGACGGACATGTAATGAATAAAACATGGGCTTCTGTGTTAGAAGGCTGGGGCTCTGGGACTATCTAGGCATTGATATGTACCAATGCAGTGTGTGGTATGATATGTATATTCAATACAATTTCTCAGTTGTGAGCCTTCCACTCCCCCCTGGTCATCTGCACATCTGCACGAATCATTTTAATTTCTGTGATTTTGAAGAAACCTCAAGATTTTAAATTCCACAAAAAGGGAAGTTGTAAACCTCCTCTCAACCCTTTCTTCTGTGCCTTGCTGTCTCTGAAAGCTTGGCAATACATTACATAAAGGCTGCTGAAAAATAGGATGGAAAAATGTGAATGTTGTTTCAGTATTTTTAGAGATGTCTCAAATGCCCAGTGAACAAATTTGTTGGAATTGCTGCTCTAATGAACCCCCAAAATACTAAAGATGGTGAAGATACGAGGAATGATAGACTTGAACTGTGATATGCATTAACATTCAGAATGTATTCCTTCTTGGATCCCTGCTAAATTAACTAGTTAGCTACCCTTTATCCTAATCTTACCTAATACTAATTATAGCAGCCTTAGTCCTTTAGGGACTGGGGATTTGTGGCAGGAGCTACATAAGGACAAAAAAGGAAACCAAAGACTTAGCAATGTAATTAAAAGCAACCTACTGCCATTTCTTCTCCAAAGCAGCCCACTGGAGGCACATTTGGGGGAGGAAAGTGAGGCTGTGTGAGGCAGCCAGGCAGTGGCTGAGAGGGGCTGGCACACAGAAAAAGCTGGGGTCTTCTCAGGGGAGGTGGGAGCCTACAGGTTCCAAGAGGATCCTGTCACTTGGGAGGGCTTTACACCGGAGATGGGCCAGTTTGTTGGGATTAAAACCTTAAAAATGGTGTCAGGGGGTCACTGTGAAGTGCAAGCTGCCAGTGCCCGTGCCCAGGGCAAGCGGGGTGCTGCTGCAGAGTGAGGCAGGCGCCGATGGGGAGGGAGAGTCGTCTGGCACAGTGGGTGAATCACCCGCACTTGCCCTTTGTTGTCCCGCTTGGGTGCTGGCCAAGGCACTCAGCCATTTTCTCTGAGGTGATCTGATGAGATTGCTGCACAAGGAGAGCAGGCCACCTGCCAGGAGCCAGAGGTTTCTTTTTCTGCACATCCCCCTCCCGGTCCCACTCCCAAGGGTGGTGGCCACTTGGCCTTGGTGTTTCTGTAACCACCCCACGTGTGCCACCAGTGCAGGGATCTGTCAAGTCCTGTGGGCCGAGTGCCAGCCACTATCCCAGCCCTCTCCTCATGGCTGTGGCCCGTGGTGGCAGCAGTGTTCTGATAGGGGGGCCATGGCTGGTCCACATCACAGACCCAAAGCTGAGAATAGTGCCAGCTGTAGAGTCCTACCACTACCATCTGGCCTTTGGTGTAGCAATGCCATCAGTTCCACGCCCTCCAAGCTTTAGCCCTCAGTATGCCTCTACTCCATTGCCAGCTCATGGCTGCAGAGTCCTGGGGCTCCTGAAGGTGCCTGGTTATACAGCTGGGGCTCCAGTCCTGTCCATGTGTCCGTGGAAACGTTTACCACTGTCCATTCTTCCTGCAAGTACGCGAACAGTATCCCGTACTGCAATCCAATCTGCTTCTCTCATCAAGATAGCTGCACTTCCCAGCTCTTGTTAATCACACTGCCCACAGCCATTCACTGAGGTAGCTGCTGTGTACACAGAGGGTGAGCTGCTCTCCTCCCCTTACCACTCACACTGATGTCATGCTGGGTTGCTCCTGCACACAGTGAAATACCTGCCTTGATACACTGAAGGACTCTTCACCTGATGAAAACACGTGGGGATTTGCTGGGTTTGTATGGCCCCTGCATGCCACTCGAGGCAGATGCCCAGGCAGGCCTGCAGTGGCTCTATCATGATAAAGCTGTATGGAAACGTGAAAAAGGACACTGAGGAAACTCAACAAGAAAGCAGAGGTACAAGGTCACAAACACTGGAGGACACACGAAACTTGGCGATGTGGAGCTCAGTGCATTGCAATGCAGGTTGGGTGGCAGGGTTTGACCTGTATATTGCTCTATTTTTTCACCTTAAACTACAGACACTTCAAGAAGTGCTTATTTCATTCTTCTGCAATTAAAGTGTTATAGACCAGACGCTCCTGCTTGTTCACCGTGATGCCTTTGGTGGGTCACATGGGCACCAGGAGGGTCTGTACATCACATTGCACAGAACGATTTTTCTCCCTAATGCCTCTTGTTGGGGGGGGGGGGGGGGGGAAAGGTAAAAAGGTTTTGGGCTACTGGGCAGAGAGCGAC
>WTSP01016986.1:8477-23597 GCA_025331215.1 Actenoides lindsayi
ATGGCATAAACTATTTTCAGGATATAGGCTTCTCTCTTCCAAAGGTGTCACTATTTTATATAAAAAAAAACCCCAAACAACAGACCCAAACAGAGTAAGAAACATTAATCTTATGCAAGAAAATTTTTCCTCGGGTCTTTTTTTTTTAAACTAACTTTTTGGTTACTAAAAATGTTTTAAAGTTAACTATTTGTGTGTGTGTTTACAATGCTCTGATTCCCTAATAAGCCAGAGGGTAGAAGAATTTTTGCAGAAATATAAACCTCAGCAGACTTTAAAGACAAGCCACTGAACAAGTCATAAGAGAAAAGCATTTTTCCTTCTTTAGTGTTAATTATGTCTTGAATTTAGCACTAAAACTGGGAGATCTTTCCTTGTCAAGGAACAATACCTACAAGAAAACCTTTTCCACCAGTTAAATCATTCTGTGGCTATAACTTTACTTTGGACAAAAGGTTAAAAGGAATCATCTGCTCCTCAGTCCTCTATTAGATGCTAAACAGAATATACCTCCCCTGTGTTAAACTTCTGAGGTCATTATCTGACGTATTAGTTTGACAATTTGAGTAATTGATTATCAAAATTAATAACAGTAACTAATTGAGTTACAAATTCACCACTGGTTGTGAATTCAACTTCATTACCATACTGTTTTGTTAAAAATTAAATCACTGAACTCATAGCAGACAGCCTGTTTGTATATGTAGAAATGTGAGTTGTGAAAAATACAAACTATAGTTTTATTTTTACAAATGCTTAATGATTTTTTGATCTATATTTAAAAAGCCATATATATTTTTGCAGGAATGCATATATGGTAGGTATTTAATATATATTATAACTTACTAAATATCAAAATCCATTACAAGATCCTACAAAATGCCCCAAAATACTTTTAACTTGTAGTGCATTTTAAAAACCAAAACCTGTAATATGTGACAAAAACTTTAATATGTGATGTACAAGTTTACAAAAATGGTTTTAGTTCTTACTAGTCTTACTGGTGTGGAAATGATTTTAGATTTATTTTTAATTGAGTTGGTGCTCTCTTGTGCAGCTCAGCATTGTATGGCAACCAGGCAAACTGCAGTGATGCAGTAGCTTTTGCTCTTTTGCCCATATATTTTGGCTGCTAAACTGAATGGACTTTGAAAGAGGCTTACATGGAACTCGTGTCTTCACTGTACATAAGAAAAGAAGTGGTTATGCTATTATTGTGATAGTCTCTCTTGCATTTGGTTCTGATTTCTCCAAAGTGTTTGCTGTAATAACAAATATATATACACATATATATTTATACGTGTGTGTATACATACATAAGTATATTTACACATATGTATGAGTATATATTCATATAAGTATTTTCCCTAAGTTTTCTCTTTAACTTTACAATGGAAGATTTAGGCACCATGTCTGTATGACATAACTTATGAGTACCTTACCCTAGAAAATTAGTGTAGTTAAAGTTGGAAGGACAAATTTTTCTTGTCAGAAACATCATGGGGATATTTGACTAAGATAAAATTATGGATATATTGTAGCCTAGTTCCTAAGAAAGAAGTTAATTACCAATTTATTTTTCTGCTCAAGGGAAAACCTCAGAACCTTGGAATATTGAGAAAAGATTGGAACTGAAGTGTGTTTAGTGATAATGTGAAATACTCTTTCCTTTTACAACCTATAGGAAAAGTGCCACAAAAAAAGTTCTTCAGACACAGCCTGAAAACATCACCTTCCGGTGAAAGTGTAAAAAGTGCCCAAAGTCATGTAAAGAATAAGCTTGCAATATCTGGTGTCACATTCAGTATTTTAATGGCTACAGCAAAAGTTTTGTAGAGGGTTTTTTTTTTCTGATCAAACATCATGACAGGTGTTGTCATTACCTAGGTGGACAAATTTGTTTCTGCCCTTTCATTTCAACTGAGACTATGAATTCTGCCCGTTGTACTGACACCTAACAGAAATAGGAAGCTACCTTCTGACCTCATTTTTGTAAATAAACAGCATATGAAATTATCAGGAATAGCATCCTGCAGGCTCTTCTTTCTGACGATACACATACAAAAGATTCCTTTGCTCATTCTGTCTATATATATTATACAAAGCAAATATATTGCCATTTAAAATACTAAAAGGACTATTTCTTTTATAAATAATAGTACAGAGATGGTGATTGTGCAATCTCCAAATAGGGTCTTGTGGTGACAGAGAGAGAGCGGGTGCTATTAAAAGCTTGACATTTATCACTCACAGTGGTTAAATTTATCATGGTATTTGTAGCATTTGCCAATCTAAGTATAGAGAATGCCACAAATACCACAGAACAGATAAATACTGCTGTGCAAAACCCAACAAACTGCTGGTGGTGTTTTGCTAAACCTATAGTGCTCTATGTTCTGGAAATGCATTGCAGGTGCTACTAGCTAGGAATTTATCAATATAGAAAAGGAAAAAAGTTTGTTATGCTTTTCCTTTATCTTGCCTATTTAGATCAAAAGGTCTTTTGTATAGGAAATATTTATGCCTGTTTATAGCCTCCAGAATACTGGACACCCTGTCAGCATTTGAGTGTCCTAGAGGTAATAAAAAACAGATCATGGCATATCCTTCACACAGGCAAAATGGAGTCTGTCTGGTGCATGAAATTTAGGAAATGTTCCACTGGAAAATATGCCACGTATCTTGTGACAAACAACCCACTGTGCAAGTCTTGTTGGAAAAAAAAGGCTTTTCAAGCAGCAAGTTGGTCTCTAGGACATAATTTAAGAACTCTAGAGCTCTGTTTAAATTCTGAAGGGTAGAAGAGATACAATCAATTACATTGTGCACTTAGTCTATGACATATGTAAAATCATCATTATTTTCTTTGCAATAACTTCAGAAAAGGCATTCAGATAACAAAATGCATAATGGAACTATTTTTTCTTCATGTAATAGAACAACCTTAATGGTACTTGAGGAGATAAAGGCTTTGCCTTTGAAAGAAAGTGGCCATAGTTGGGACCAAGTTCTTCATCTTTTGTGATGTGCACTTGATTCCTTAATAGGATTCTACCTTTATAGGACATACCTAAGCCTAGAGTTAGGTAATTTCCCTGCCATAAAACTCTTGAGACTGGCTACTTGATTATCTCTTAAGTTTTTGAAAGCATCTGGTTACAGCAGATGGCACTGAAGAGTATATAATGAAATTCCTGGACTATCCACAAAACCTGTGCGTTGTAAGTCAGTCTTGCTCTCAGTCTTTGACATGAACTCTTCACATTCATTTGGCATTCACCCCCCAGTTCCTTGCTCTTTCCACAAACACAATTCGCCTGGTGAAAGCCACAGAGAGAAGCAGGATAGGGAGAGTACTGTATCCACCTTCAGTCATTTCTATAATCATTTAAAATTCACCCAGATCTTAGGCAAATTGACCTCTTTAAAAATCTCTTGAAGAGTACAATATATTTTGCTTCAATGAGTGTTATTTTGTAACACACAACTTCAGAACAAAAATGCTGCTCTGTATTCTTAGGTATGTGAAGGAAAAGGAAAAAAAAAAAAAAGCTTAAATTCTCAGATTAGATAAATTGTAACACTGCTCTTGTTTTAAAGCCAGTGATACTTGTAGGAGTCTGTAAAGTAGGTGAGGGTATGACTATTTTCCTGAACAGTTGTTTTTCTTTTTCCTCCTTCCCATGTTGTAAATCTCCAGTGCATGTTTCTAATGAAACATTGAATATAGTGGCTGAAAAGAGTCAAGTAGACACACTCTTTAAGATTGTCTTTCTGAATGGGCACTTAGTGTGGATTTTTTAAACTGTGTGTCTTGGTCTAGATTCCAGTGGAACCAGCTGCATGTGCAGAGTTAAATGCTGGTATGCAGAACTTTTTTTTTATTATTATGCCCAGCAAAACACTGGAGATTTTATGTGTTAAAAGCAGTTATATACCACTGAGCATACTTTTTGATTTCTGTGAAGATGATTTTCATAATAAATGTCAAACAGAAGAAACACTTGTGTTCTCTTAAGTAAGAGTGCAATGTTACACGATCACAGAAGAGCACTTAGAATTTGAGTCATGTACTACTTCAACTTTGTCTTTTCTACATGTATTGTGATTTGTTTTTCCTATTTATGCATTCAATTAATAAAAAATAAAAATATTTTAATAAGCTATTTATAGCCATTGTAGCAGTGCACTTGATTTGTTCCAGAGGCAGCTGTGATAGGTCATTTCATCTGTGCAGGATGATCATCACTGCCTTCTGACACAACTATATTGGTACTTCTCAGTTCTGGAAAGATTGTTTTACCCTGCTGCCAAGGAAAAGAACAAATAAATATCTTTTATTAAATTATTTTGTTATATTTACTTGATATATTTCTCTGACCAAGCTTCCCAGTGAAAAGAAAGGATAGCTCCTATTTATCATGCCAAAACCAATGTCTTACTTTACACTGTACTTTTTTTTTCCAATCTTCTTAAAAACTGAAGAAAATCACATTATTGAGAAGGGCTAATCACAAGAGGAGAGACCTTATAAAAGGGGAAATTCAGTCCCTGTTTTCTGCTTGAGGGTGTTTCTATCACCACAGTACAAGTAGGAGGCTTGCTACCCAATTTAGGTAGTCTGTTGGCCACACTGTCTTTCACAGTGAAACGTGCTATATTAAGTGTATTTTCCATTCAACAGGAGCTCTGCCTGCACAGTGTGTATGACTCATCCACCTGTCTAGTTGGTGTTCTTTGCATTAATTGATCTATCTTTGAGCTTGTGTTTTCTCTCATGCTTTGTTTGTCTTTGTGGCAGTCATATTTGGATTTCACACATTCATTTTTGCAGTGCATAAGTGCCTTCAAGCCCAAGGAACAGTTTGCACTGACATTTCAGGTAGCATGACACTGGACTTTGATAACTAGTTGGTGTAATTAAACTAAATATGCTTCGCAGATATTTATTAAAGCCCTATGCGGACTTGGCTGTCATTTTTTGATCTTCCCCACTGCACTCTTTCCTGTAAGCCTTCTCGCTTTATAATACTATTTCTGCCTCAAGGCAGATCCTACACTCTGAAGAAATTTGTGAAATAATGAAATGTATCAAACAATGCTAATGAAACAAATCAGATCAATAATTTATCCATGCCTTTTGGCATACAACTTATTGATATATATTTTTTAAGCTGGTCAAGTCTTTAAATACTTATCAGCAAATACTGGAGGCCACTTGCCTGTTTGCTGTCCACTGAAACTATAGGATGGATATAATTATATGGTGAAATCAGGGTTGGAAATCTATTACTGATTTCTATCCCTCAACATCAGAAGAGGTCTGGTTTTGAGAAAACACTGGATAGCTTCATCTCAACATGAGGCCTTGAAATTCCTATTTGAAAATGCTCTCTTTGTTATTTTTCACCTAATTTAAGCATGTGAAAATCTTTATGAAATCTAAAGCTTAGGAGCCCTGGTCCTCCTGTTTTGTTGATTCACTGAAACCCATCTTTTTAGGCAGAGTGATGCCTCTGGGATGAGACAAGTCCTCCATAGATTTGCTCTTAGAAGTTTCCACCAGCAAGTTTTGTTTCATCATGGCTTTGTGATGAAGAAGGAAAATTACAATAAATCCAGATGAGGAAATGGAGGCTTACAGTCCTGTGTCAGGAAGTATAACCCCCTTGTGGGTTTGAGTGCAGCCTGAGTGACTCTGCCTAGATCAATTTCTGTGCAAAATAGAAATATTCTGGAGGGAGTGACCAAAGAAAGAAAACTTCTGTTTTTCTTTTATTGATACTTTATTATATTGCAAGTATAGAC
Organism: Actenoides lindsayi; assembly: GCA_025331215.1. NCBI lineage: Eukaryota > Metazoa > Chordata > Aves > Coraciiformes > Alcedinidae > Actenoides > Actenoides lindsayi. Next base: position 14,286 of record WTSP01016986.1, read on the forward strand.
ATGTACAAATTGAAGACGTCTTTCAAAACCTGGAAAAAAAAATTGTAAGTAAAACTTGGTGTAGTATTTCCAATAAATCATAGTAATTGATACAAAATAATAGTTGATAAAAATGTACACATAAAATGTTTACCCATTTGCACGTAAGTGTAAATATGCGACAAAGTTCTCACTCTATTGTAGACTTTGAAGTTCAACTGACGAACATTTTAAATGGCAGAGCCTACAGTTCAGGGTCTGATTTAGGTGTTCAGACTGGCAAGAGGTGGGTAGTGGAGTTTTTCTATTTCCTTTAACCCTCAGCTAGGTGTAGAGCTGGGCAAGCACTAGTGGGAAAGGTACCCAGGGATGACTCAAACAGCTGCTTGGCACTGTTGCTACCTGTGAACCAGGCTGCCCATACCAGTCCCCTGAGCCTCTTGGGAATGTCATAAAGAAGATGTGGATGGAATAAAGGAAGGTATATCTTTCCATGCTGTTTCCCACTCAGTGGTAAGGACTCAGCTTTAGATTAAGGAAATCATGGAGCAAGGCACCACAATTTTTTAATCATTTTTTCTGGAAATGACTAATAGTTTGGTTTTGTTTCTCACAGGAAAACAGTTCTCACTTTCTTACAGGGAAGTGTGAAAGAGGTTGCAAACAGCTACAAAGCAGAAATTCTAAATCTAAAATGCAAAGTAAATATCTGATTAAAATGAGTTCAGACTTCCATAAGATGTGTGTAAATCAATGCAGCCCTTGAGCAACTCTGATCTATGTGAGAATAATGTGGGTTTCACTGTTATCTAGAAAAGCAAACTGTAATTTCCAGTACCATAGCAACATTACACATAATGCTGATTCCAGTTTTTCTTAAAAGCACAGAAATAAATCATGCACAATTGTAGGTGTTCTACAATGTTAGGTTTCATGAATGATTGAATTTGTCTTTTTCTCTTGCTGTGTCACAAATTCATTCCTGCAGCACAATCAAAGGTACAACATCTCTAAGAGATTCTGTAAATCCAGTTATGAATTGAGTATTTCAGACATGAGAATTTTGTCAAAATCTACAGGTAACCACTTCAATTTTTGGTGGGGTAAAATAAACTGAGTACCATCATCATAACTTTATAAAACTCAGGGCTTTCAATGTATAGAAAAATTGTATATTCTAAATTTTATTTTGCTCCATTTTGAAACAGAAACATTAAAAAAAATTCATTAAATTCTCATTCTGAAAACTTTTTGTTTAGGAAAGATTAACAAATGGTGTTCTGTAAATAAAACATGCTCCACAGCACTGAGCAGATGCTGTTTTTTAATAACAGTTGTGGAAATCACAAGCATGCCAGTTTTAATCACCACCTGTGAAACTCCAGATACACATGATTGGGATGGGTCTGGGAAACTATTCCGGGTCTATGAATTGGTATTTTTCAGTGAAAATGTGCAGATCTATAGACTAGACTAAAGATTCTCGACTAGAAAATTGACACTCTTGAATGTTTGTGAAACTTAAATTCACTTAAAGATTAAAAAAAATAAAAAAATTCCAGGAATTCTACAAAATATGTCAGATTCTTCTCTCAAACCCATGACTATATATTCTTGATCCACATGTACTAGTGTCATTGAAAATATCACTCAATAGCTTTTTCCTAGGGCCTTACCTGGGACAAAGTCTAAAATCATAAGGCATTTAAATATATTCTCCCTACAAAGACCATTTAAAGCACCTCAATAAGAGGGTACCTAGAGAACAGGAGTTCCTATGGAATTTTCTATTAAATATTTTCATATTGCTTTTTGCAGGCTGTCATGCAAATAGACACTAAATATAAAGCACGTGTATAGAAAAATGCATTTGCACATGCACGTACGTGTGGGTATGCATTTATACTTTATATATCTGTAATGGATTTAATATCAAATGTATTTCACACATCTTTATTGTAACTGTAGAATCTTTGAACAACAGAAAGGTAAAAAAACCTCTACATTTCTTACTGATATCCCACTTTTCACTCCCTTTCACTGACATGGTTTATTTTCGAATCAACCATTTGAGTGCCCTCATTATTTCAAGGGATTATTTCAGCCTCACCTCTGAAGGGGTGCTTTAATGTAATGTGAATTTCCTTCTGAGACTGGTGAGATAGGGAAGGAGGGAGAGAGAGAGAAAACAAGAGTGAGGGGCACCAGAAATACATATGAACACATATGGTGGTGTAACAATCAAAAAAAAAAGGAAAGCAACTCTACTGTAAATGACATCACCGAACTGAAAGCAGCTGGGAGTATAGAGATACAGTATTTGGCTGAAGACAAATGTAGACAAGCCAAAGCAAAGCAGTAGGTTTGACATAATGCATTCATACTGAAATATTGAAGCATTTCTCCTTTTTTTTTTCTTTTTTTCTTTTTGTTTTCCTATGGAATAACAGAAGCACCAAAATGCTGTTTAAAGTTCCAATATAGAGGGGTCTTTTCTTAGTATGTGAACATATTTCTTGCTGTTCTGTGTTGTCCTGGTTTTGCTGGGACAGAATCATAAGCCAGCCATGGTTTGCAGCCCATTAGCAGCTTGGAGTCAGTCAGGGCAGCTGACCTGAATTGGCTCACAGGTGTATCTCATCTCATAATTGTCATGCTCAGTATAAAGGGGGAAGTTTGCGAAGGGGAGAGTCTCCTGCTTCTCTTGTCACTCCTGAGGACTGATTTTCTGTGTATTGTGACCACTGACTATTTGCTGGGCTGAGTATAACTTTGTTTACTTTATACTGGCATTGGTAATACTTTGGCTGCTTCTTTAAATCTGCTTCCCTTTCAACTTGTGATGCTTCTCTTCTTTTCCTGATCTGTCTCTTTTGATGGGGGGAGTCATTGGGTGATAGAGCAACTGCTGTAGTTTAGCTCTGGCTATGGGCTAAGTATAGATGTTGCTATTCTGAAGCACTCACTAACTTTATCATAACTTGTATTCTGTCATTAGGATCTAAATGTGTTCTGGTATAAATAACAGCTTAAAGGCTTTTAAATTCTGGGCCCCTTAAAGTCAGTGGGAATTGCCATTAGTATGACATTTAGCTCCAACAGAATGGAGATAATATGATATAATTTTTTTTTAATTGTGTTATCATTACACTCAATTAAGTTTCTTCTGATTAAAATTTATAACTCCTTTTTGTTTGTAAGGGAAAGAGGGGAAAGTAAGGTTTCCTAAGCTATGTGTCACCAATGTTCTGTATTGTTTCTGGCATAGCAGCTGTATAATTAGCTGGTATTTTACCTTAATGCCCTAATCAGTCATGTAAGGCTGCAAGTCTTTCCTGATATGTATCTTGGAAAGAATTGACTCTAAGAAAAGAAATCAAATGTTCATCAGTGAAAGATCATTCTCATTCATATATTGAATTTATTATTTTGTTGGTATGTACATATTTCTTTGCATCCTTAGTGTGTGTTAAATCTGGTTATATGGAATCCTTCATACTCTTTTGTGTCCATGGTATTTTTGAAAGGCTTTTTCTTTACTGAGTAAGGAATCCTAAAGTAGACTATAATGGGAATCCACATAAGATTTGCTCTCAAACTTACGCTTAAGCCATCGTAGTCCATGAAGCTGCATTGATGGATGCTTTTGCACAACATGAATGCTCTTCTGAGACTGGTGAAAGACAGAAGGGAAAAATCAAGAGACTGGCAGCAGATGATATGGCCTTTTGAATATTTTACTGGTTTTGTACATCTTTCCAGAATCTGTCAATTCGTAAGGATTTGATTCAGTGAAGCTTGCCTTATTCTAGCTGCAGCCTGTCTGCAAATAAACTGGAGTTTACTGTCAGGAGTTTGCAAGAAGTGCAGAGCCAGCTGCGTTGGGAGCTGTATATATGCCAGAAGTATATGCAATTTTGATTCAGTATATACGTCTAAATATTGTCTATGGCAACTGATTTGATCTGTTAATTTGTGCATGAGAGGTCCTTGTGGACAGTTAACCAAGAGCACAGTGAAACTTGAGTCATTTTGTCTGTCAGGAAATAAAATATTCTGTAAATAGAGAAGTATGATACTTAAAATTTTGTTACCGACATTTAACAGCTTTAACTAGAAATTTTCTCTTGGTTCAGAACATTGTGGAATACTTACTTTATCCACTACCCTTATGAATATTTCTCATACTAACCTCCTTGGCAAGAGTAGTTATACAAGTTCAATATGCCTTGCAAGTCCTCGCTGTAAAAGCTTGTGAATATTCAGAGATTTATTCCTTCTTTACTGATATCATGCATTAATTTGTTTGAAGAACTTCTCATTTATAGCAATCTTCAGATGTAGATATGGTTATTTGGTTAACATAGTATTTTGTCCATTCATGCATTATAGAAAGCCCTGAATTCCTTGCACACCTTCCTATTGTCAAGCTTAAAGTGTATAAATGCAGGCCGTATTTCATCCTCACAACAAGGAACACAAGTGCTTGCACTGTTATTGGCAACTTTGGCACCAGCACTGTTGACCAGATGTGAAGAGTGTGTTACCTATTTCTTGGCAGCAAATGTTAGTGTTCTTGAGATGTTGCTTCCTCTTGTGAAGGACTGAGGGTCATTAGTACATCCAGATCCTGTACCTTTTACTAAGTCTTTACTTTCTAAACTGTAGGAAAAATACACTTTCTGTGGTGTGAAACACTAAAAGAAAGAACTTCATTTGAGGATAAACACAGAGAAGGATTTCTTAAGCCATGCATGGCAGCTGACTGTAGCTAGTATTGTACTCATATGGTGGGGGGGGAAGCGCACACACAAATGCTCATTTTAATGAGTGCCAAGTGTAGGTGGAAGCAGATGACCTAGATGATTTTATGAATAAAAGATATAATCTGATGCAATCATTTCATTAATGCACACATGGCACCAAATGAAAACAGAGCATAGCAGATGGCTGTGAAAGGTCTTAAAAAGGATTTTATTTTTTTTAGTAGCTAGTGAATTAGATTTCATGGACTACACCATATACTATCAGAAAGAAAGCACTTATTTCAGTCTTCCAAGGAAAGTTTTACTGCTTTGTGAAAGTAATACTGAAAAATCTTTGTGGTATTAGAAAATGCAGTCATCAAGCAGATATGGGGGCAGCAAGTTTCACAAAAACTTCTAAAAAAACCAGTAATGGCTTACAATTTTTAATTAAAAGCTCTTTTATGGCTCTCAGTTTGACACAATTTGTGGAAACAGTGATTTGCAATGTAGTAATTTGTCATGTAGTTTTAGAATTTAAATAGATATTTTTTGCTGAAATTATGGATCCACTGCAGACGACTGGGGAAAAAAGATCATTGAGGAAGGTTTTTGAGGTAGTACTAAAAATATGTAGCTTTATTTTAAAGATAAAATATCTGGGATAGATTTGAATGTATAACTTTAAAAGGAGTAGTCTGTGGGGAAAGCTTGTGCAAGATCTAGACTGTTGTTTTTACATTAGTAAACCTTACCAAACCTCAGCATAGGAAATAATGAAGCAGGGGAGTGAATATTATTGTTTAGCACACTGTCTGACAGCAGGTATGGCATTAGCCATGCGGCTTCATCCTGCCCCAGTCATGCCATCCACATCCAGGCTGCAGGGGAGCTGACAGGAGAGCCAAATGTGCCAACTCTTCTCCTAGTCTGATCTGCTTCATACTTGAGGAATGTGCAGCCTTTAAGATTTAACTGCTCTGCAGACCCTTTACAAAACCAGATCAGGGCAAAAGGGCTGGATTTCTTAGAGAGAATCTGACCTACAGCTTCTTAGAGACAGATTAACCTCAGTTTGGCATCAAACTGAGGACACATACAGTCTTATTCTTCAGACATAATCCAAGATCAACTTAATATGTGACAAAATAATATAGACTAATATTGTGGCAGTGGCATCTTTGAATACATGCAGACTCTAAAGTTTCCTTCTTGTAAAGCTTTTTTGCTTCTATAAGGAACAATGGAGCTGATACTGAATTTTGTCTGTAGAGGAATACTCCTCCTTGAATGCAAAGCAAAACAAATGAATGCACACTCCCACCTAAAAGCCTATGCATGGAGTGGGAGGATGATTCTGTTTCCTTTGTATGCAGCTGATAGCAATATTGAACAAGATAGGCTTGGCCCTGCTGCAAACTGGTATTGCTGCTTCATTAGGAAATTGTTCTTTGTAAGGGGAGACATAAAACTTTGATAATCCTGAATGCTTGTGAATGAAATGTAGGCATGGTTTTCTAATGTGAGTACCATATGCTGTGCAATGCACATCCACAACATCCTTGGCAACCTGCTGCTCTGCAAATCCTCACTTTACCATAGGCTGAAACATTCAGGGGAATGGTGTAAAACCTAAGATGAACTTTTAGAAGCTGAAAATCTTCTTATGTCTACAACTCTCTCTTACAATCGTGACTATACATAGTCTGAGTACTTTGTGATTTAGACCATTTGTCAGATGAGCCAGCAGGTTGCTGTTACACATGTAATCGATAATGGAAATGCAAATAATTACATTCTTCATACAACTTTCACCATTGCACTCAACACTCAAAGCACATCACATTAATTTGTATTGCTTCTGTTTTGACATTGTCAGGGCTCAAATAAGGACAGCAATTCACAGATCTAGAAACTCTACATAGAAGTTTGAGATATATCAAACTCCTTTGAGTTTTCCAGTCACTTAAAATACATGTTTGTGAGTGTCTTTCATGACACTCTGAAATTATTTTTTTCCCCTAAAGTCACAAAAGTCTGAAGCTCAGTAAACTTTCTCAAGTTTAAGGCCAAGTATCCTGCATGTGAATATGGTGTGGGGGAGAGCATATGAGGTTATTGTTAAAAAAGGAGAGGTCAGCTATTTCAGAAGGAGATGCAACTCCTGTAAAAGCAGGCCTGTAAATATTTTGCTTTTGATTTAAATATGATTTAAAGTTATTTCATGCAGTGCTTGTATGTCTGTAGCATTCCTTTATGATATTTCACCCCCTTGTCTCCACAGCTGGGCTGTCAATAATAAGCAGAATTCATCACACACAGCAAATACTAAGTGTTCATTAACAGGCCAGTGTTTGATATGGTCAGAAATTAATTCCTTTTTATTTACTGTCAAGTTGTTTTTCTATCCCAGTGTTAGAGAACAGCTTTCCTTTGTGGAATTTCTTATTTGTTTATGAACCAAAATCCCCTCTTCTCTCCTCTCTTCACTAATTTCAGTCATGGGCTTTCCCTCTCTGTTTGGTTTCCTAAACAGGATTATCATAATTGGCTTCTTAACATATTCCCTGCCCTCTCTCCTTCTACACATCCATTACTACTTCCTTTAGTGCTTTGATTTCTCTCACTTTCAGATCTATCTTCAACCAGATAGATACCTTGGGGTCAGTGTGAGTGACTCAGTTGTCAGGGTTGTTGGGTAGATACTGAAGTCTTAACTAAAAATAGGAGATTGTTGTGTCTTGTTTGTTTTTGTTGTTATGGGTTTTTTATGATGTTGCTGCAGCAGGTTTTACAAACTACATACAAAATAAAAAAGGGCAGGAATTGTGAGAACCAGCTTTCAGGAAGAATGCAGTCAGATTTTTAAGGAAAAACATGGTTATTCAGTCTTCCTAGTAATTCCCAACAGTGTGGGAAGGAAACAATACAGATTAATGTATGCTTCTTTGCAGATTTGATTGAGAAGAAAAATCTACCATTTTCTGTGCAAATAGAGGTATTTGATCTTTTCTTATATGATACTTTCCTAATTCAAAGATTTGGGGATCCAATCAGGCAACTGACCGAATATCATGTGAATTAAAGACCATCTGCACACTCCAAATGAAAAGACAACAAACCTTGGGGTGTCTAAAACACACATGTCCTCTGCACAGATGAAGCACGGTCCCATCTATTTAGAAAACACTTAATGTAATTAATACAACATGGAATTGATTCATGAGAGATGCAGAAAAAATAAAGGACTACACTGTTTAAATGTCCTGAGCAGTTCTGCTTTTGAAAGAGACTGATTTTTATGGAGTTTGACAGTAGGAGCGTTGTGATCAGACTGACTAGATTTTTATTTTTCTTACATTGCTTTTTAGAGATGTAGTTGAGCAAAAACCAGCAGGTATGAAGCTGTACTTGGTCTTCATGGAAATATACAGAATAAATTTTATTCTTCTCCATCAGAGAACAGTCAATTCCAGTTGGTGCCAATGTTCTGTATAGAATTGTTTGGTGGTGTTTTAGGTACAGTCTCTAAAGGTATCTGTAAAATAAAATATTTTGAACACAGTTTAGAGGAATAAAATATGTAGCCTGATTATAATGCAGGGATTTATTCAAGATATTTCATTCTTGCACTGTTTAGAGATGCTTTGTGTGAAGATTTGGTGTCCTTCCTAGCATAAATCTGAATTCTCTGAAATAGCTATATATACCTTTAATTTCTCCTTAGTGATTCTTGGAATATATCATGGAACATATTGGACTTAAAATTGCATCTTTATTCTCCCAAGGGTAAACAGTTCTGTTAGGTAAGGGTATTGCTGTATGACACTGCTGTTTTGTGAGCGGCAGAAAACACCGTCGATCTCTGGGAGAAAAGCAAAGCCTGGCAACCCCTCGGCATCCCCCAGGCAGACCGGCGTTCGTGGCTGGAGGTGTCAGTCACGCCCTAGAGCAGCTCTTCAAAGCAGCGGTGGAGGGGCAGCGCCCGTTCCCTGGCGGGGCTGCTCTCCCGGAGCGGGACTCCGGGGTGTGTGCCGGCGGGTGGGGGCAGCGGGTGCCCGGCCGGGGGGCTCTGGCAAGGAGGCACTCGGTTGCACGGCGAACCTCGTGCCGACTGGGGCAGCTCTTACTCCGCCCTCCCTCCTCCTCCTTATTTATTTATTTCATTTATTTTATTGCATTTATTTATTTATATTCACCGGAATAATAAAAATGAGAAAATCCGAGCGCTGCTTTTGGCTGCTCTCCACCAACCTGTCAGTGACGCAAGCGGAGACTACTTAAAGGCAGATTAGAGGCAGCAAGACATTAAAAGCCAACCTTCCTCCCTCCACGCCGCGGGTCCGCCGCGCCACGAGCCGAGCGGGCCGGGCCGGTGGCGGCCGTAGCGGGGCCCCGAGACGAGCCAGGAGCCCTCGGCAGGGCTACCGCTTCCAGCTGCCTTCCCGCCACCGGACTGCGGGCGGTAGAGAGGGGTTGCTCTATTGTTTGTTTTTCCTTCCCCTGCAACAACAACAACGCAAAAAAAAAAAAAAAAAAAAAAAAAAAAAAAGGGGGGGGGGGGAAAAAAGGAGGGAGAGAGGGGGGG
>WTSP01016987.1:0-13837 GCA_025331215.1 Actenoides lindsayi
TCTCTAGTTTTAATCCATTCCCTCCAGTCCTATCACTGCCCCACAGCCTAAAAAGTCCCTCCCCAGCTTTCTTGTAGTAGCTTCATTAGCATGACCTTAACACACTAAGAGGCTGATAACATGCCTCTTAACATGCTAAGAGGCTGATAAAATAGGGAAACCATCTTCTTCAGACTCCAAATACATAACTGATGTACTTCACAGATAATAGCTACATAGTAATAAAAGCTACTGATTGCACCTAGGAATCTGGTGTTTATGTGAACCCCGAGTTACCCAAGTCTAAGAAAGAGCTGTGTCAGAAAATCTCTGCGAAAAATCCCCACAGTTCTGTTAAGATGCTTGTGCTGATCAGTCATGCACTTCAACCTGAGAGGGTTGAAACTGCAGCTCAGAGTATTGACCCTGTCGCCTGTCTGCTGCTCCCAACTGCAGAGGCTGGCATGTCCTGCCTGTAGGAGATGAGAAGGCAGGCCAACAGCCCTGACACAGGGGGGTTTGGAGAGCCTGTAAAACACGAAATTAACTGGATATCTTATGGCAAAGACAGCACCAAGACTCTTGACTTGAGTGGGTTCAAGGATTGAAGTCTTCCTGAGCAGTCGGTGGCCAGCAGACAGCTCTTGATCAGATCCTGTCACAGCCAGAGCCTGGGCCAGCACTCTTTGCTGTGTGGTGTGACGCGTCTTCTCCCATGAAAGCTTCACCAACAAAGACTCGTGTTTGGCATCTGAAAATATTATAACCCTACTTTTCCATGAATTTTGGGTGACGTTCAAGCCTTAAGACATGCAAATTGATGAGCTCTTAAAGTGAGAACATTTTGCAGTGCTGCTATGGCATCATACAAAACACCTAGTACCTTGCTGTCTTGGTAAAGCTTGAAAACAGCTGGTTATTCTCCTTTCTACTGATTATGTAAATGTCTTTTGTAATTATGTTAAAAAGGGATTTTTCCGACCCCCTTCTTAATAATTTTCTTAATCCTCACCAACGTTACTGCCAAATAAAATGTGTGTTCAGTATATTCAGGGACTTAATGCTGAAGGAGTCAGGAGTGACTTCAGGTGCCTCTGTTTCTGGAGCAAACAGCCTGAACTCACTTTAAAAATAGTTTGCAATTTTTCAGAACGGGCTGACAATCAGCCTCCTTTAAAGTTTTTCATGCTAAGCATTCAGAATTACACTTTATCTTTTCAGGAAAGCACTTGTGACACTAATGTATTTTGCTTCATATACAGGCACCTCTTTGCACAGGGCTGCATTAATCTGAGCTTGTGGGCTGTATCTGCATGAGTGGAACATCCTTCTTGAACATTTGTTTGTGCAAAAATAGATCTGCACAAATATTTCAAGGAAAGTGAAAATAATACTTGAATTCTCTGTGTCATAATAATAATTTTGTTGTGCAGTCTGCTATAATAATTAACAGGTTTGTTTTTTTTTTAACCTTGACGCAAATTGCTCCCATCTCCCTCAGTATCATCTGCCTTCAGATGATTGCTATTTTTCACATCTCAGCTGCTGAAAAGCTCATGTGTGGTAAACAATTGTTCTTCTAGATAGTCACTGATTATTAGAGTTTAGCTGGAGCTCCTTTACAGCTGGGATCTTGCTTTTACCATACCCCTACATTTCAGCAACCAACAAGGTGTGCAAAAGCGCCTTTTAAGAAAACACCAAGAACATTTCCAAAACATTGCCCTTCGTGTGTGGAACCTAAAAACACCCCTTCCTTTCTTATGAGTGCTAGGTTAAAAAACAGGTGATTCAGTGTGACAGGGGTAGGATGTAGTTGAGGGATTGGATATTTCTGCAGCAGCTCTAAGCGTGCATAAATCCTGTAGCCCATGAAAGAGGTAGGTAAATATCACGGCAGATGCGAGCCGCTGTCTGAACGCCTCTCACCTCCTGCAGCCACTTTAGCTGCTGCACTGTGGTAAGCAACACAAATGCAGCTTTCTGCTGAGCTGGCAGCCATGGCTGTGGAGAACCTCATTGTTATAATGTGCAGTAAGTGTTCACATTTGCTCGGTTTCCTTACTTTTGTCTGCGGTCTCCATCCCCATCTAACTGGAAGCTACGTGAGGCAGTGAACCAGTGTGATTTCTGAGTGGTTAAAGCTATGTGGGTTTCAGCCTTGTGCCCTGTAACTTGCTCAGGGTGTCTATAATTGCCTGGCAATGCCTGGTCTGTCATCCCTCATTAGTTAAAAGGGATTACAAGCACAATACTTCAAATGGACAGCAGAGGTAATGATGAGGAGTAACTGGCTGTGATCATGTCATGGACTGCAGTAACAGGGCTCGGGGTGTTGCCATTTGGTGCATGCACAAGACTGTTGTGCAGTGGGAACAACAGGCTTTGCATGATGTCTTAACGGTTAAGTGACTGATGCTTCTAGGCAGAAGGATGCAGGAAAGCTGTGATCAGTGTTGCTCTGAATGTCATGTGCAATGCTTATTCTGTCATGTCTCCTAGCAGGAACTGAGAAAGTCTATGTTAAGCTGTAGGATTTTACAGTTATATGGTACTTTACTTCGCAGATGTCTAAGATGATCATCATGACCTCATAGCCTCCACCATGTCCATGAGTGCCCTCTGTGGTATGAACTGCAAAAGCCACAAATTAACAGAGAAAGAGGAATCCAGCAGCTGCCCTTTGATCTGTGCTTCTCAAGAATTCCAACAGTCTTTGTAGATGAGGTGATTTTACATGCAGAGATAACAACTCCTCTGTTGTTCACCTCCACATTAAGCTTGTGCAGTGGCCCCTAAGTCCTTTATGAGGCGGTTTTACTTCTGCAGCGATCAACTGGATCAACAAGTATGAACATCTCTTTAGGTAAAGGAAGTTTATTTGCCATGTTAGCATTAAGCTGCAGGACACTGATGTGGAATGGAACATGGAAATGGCAGACTTTAGACAGACATGCCTCTCACTACAAGAAGGACATTGAGGTGCTGGAGCATGTCCAAAGTAGGGCAAAGAAGCTGGTGAAAGGTCTAGAGAACAAGTCTTAGGAGGAGTGGCTGAAGGCACTGGGGTTGTTTAGCTGAAAGAAAAGGAGGCTCAGAAGGAGGCTCTCTACAACTACCTGAAAGAAGGTTGTAGCAAGGTGGGGGTCAGTCTCTTCTCCCATGTAGAAAGCGATAAGAGAAAACAGCCTAAAGTTGTGCCAGTGGGAAGATTAGATTAGGTATTAGGAAAAAAATTGTTCACAGAAAGGGTTGTAAGGCCCAGGAACAGGCTGCCTGGGCAAGTGGTGGAGTCACCATCCTTGGATGTATTTAAAAGATGCAGTGCTTAGGAACATGGCTCAGTGGTGACCTGGCAGTGCTGGGTTAATGATTGGACATGATGATCTTGAAGGTTTCTTCCAAACAGAATAATTCTATAATTCTATATCCTGCCATCCTAAGTCTAAACAACAGCTCCGATGGAACACAAGTATGTGAAAAAGCAAAACATAGTAAAGCACAGACATAGTTGTGCACATGGAACAAACAATGCAGTTAGACCTAGGGTGATGTTAGAAACCATTTCTGAATGGCTTTTGGATGTTGTTGAGAGACAGAGTCAAGTGTGTATTGTTAACTTTCCTGTGATGTAAATGACAGGCAGCAGCCAGGCACAAGTGAGGACACAAGTTTGTAGGTAAGACAGGAAAATGCTGAGGCTGCAGCACAGACAACTATGCAGGAATTTTAGGATAGTTGCTGCTGGACAAGAAACTTCTCCAGTTCATCCTACAAACCTCTAACCTGCTTCTCCATCAGTGAAGCGGCACTGTTGCTCTTCCCCATGCTTTTCCACAATCTTAATCTTTATCACAGTCACAGCAGGAGCCTGGATTTCAGTGGGAAAAGACATCTTAGAAACATCAGTCTGGCCAGCGGAAGCATTATCATCATTCCAAGCTATATTATAATAAGGTGTAATTGCAACAGAATATTTCATTTCTTTAAAAACATCAGGAGGAAAAAGCTGGAAATTCATTTCCTATACTTGTTAATTCAAAAGCCTTTCTGACCCCCCCTTGCCTTTCTTCCTTTCCCTCCTCCGTGTCCCACAGCATATGGAAAACATTCACGCAGGCAAGGAATGAGGAGCAATTGAAAGTGTCTTCATCCATGTGAGTAATCTCAATGAACTGAGCACTGAACCTAGTAATGCACAGAGCTTTTTTGATGATGATCAATTGGAGCAACAGAAAATTGTGCACAAGTTTTACAGTGTTTTTCTCTGATGAAAGGAGTTTTGACATGAGGAGTCTCAAGGCATCCAAAACATCCCACTGTTAAAGGGGTAACCATTAACTGCTTTCACTTCTACCACAAATGTTCTGCAGGGCTTCGCAATGTATGGGAACTTGCCCAGGACTCTGCAACAAAATTCTTAGAGTATTTTTTAGGTCTTTCAGGATCTCCTCTGACTCATACTTTGTGTCCTGTAAGAGCTGGTTGCTGTGCGGGCTTCCCTTGACACCTGGTTAACATGGACAAGATTGTCACCAACTATGTCATCAGTAAAACTTCCCACAGTACCTGAATGGATGGCAAGGGCCCTTTGGGAAGCCCTTTTAGAGTATTTCTCACACCTGATCTAGTTTACAAGACCCTACTTGTTGATAACACCAGAAGCCTGTCTGGAGTACTTTTCACAATCTATTTAATAGGAAAGATATATCGGTGCTATGGGGAAATGACTCTGTGTTCTTAGAGCACTGAGTAAGCTTAACATTGGTCTAAAAGAATGGGTCAAAGTAATGCATATAGAATAGTATATGTTATATAGAGGACACAAGGAAGCTTTGTCTAGTAAAAACAATAAAAGGACGATGTAGGAGAAGTGATGTGGTCAAGTAAGAATTAACATCCAAAAGAGGGAGTTTGTTTTAATCAAAGTTCTTCAGACTTATTCCACCCATCTGGACTATTTTCATTTTTTTTTGTCACAGTACTTGGTTTCATGATGATGTTTACTCTCTCACAATATTTCTTCCTTAACATCTTTCTGGAATCAGCTGTAGTGTGAAAATCGTCCAGTACAAAAAGTCCTGTCCAAAGACGCAGATTTAAACTTTGGCACTGCTTTTACAGGTCATCAAGGAGCCACATGACATCACAAATGAGCAAATCTCCAAGCTTTTAATCCATAAATTGAACAGTATTTGATGCATTACAAGGATGGTAGATTCCCATGGCCTATACTGCAGAGACACATTTAACACTTGTTTGTATTTCTTTTCAATTTTTTGGTATTAGTGCATGGTAATGTGCAACAAATATGGTTATGGTTGTCATAATGTCAAACAGAAACATGTCAGTGGAAATATACCGTTTTTCCAAACTCCTTGGGTATCTTGATGCTTGGAGTGATTTCTTTCAGCAGACCAGATTCACAGCCACAGATCTATGACATGGAGAAAAGGCTGTTTTGTTTCAAAATGCAGTGTGTAATCAGAGTGGGTCTGGGAACTTGACAGGTTCTCTGCTGGTGCATGTGTATCAGACTTTGACGTTTCCCTTGAGCTCTTTGCTCTCTTCCTACAATAGTTTTGTCTTATGAAGTGCCACTAAAACAATTAGTTTATTACCCCACGCTAATAAGCAAGCAGTGGCTGATGGTGCATGGAGGTACGTGGAACTGAAGCCCTTCAGAATCTGCTCAATTCAATTTATGCTGGAGTACAGGAGTCAAACTCTGCTTCCTTCTCTTTCATCCCTCAGTTGGATTTCAGGGGAAATATCAATCCAAAATGCATAGAATTTCTAGTCCCTTACAATGCAGTATGTTTTAATGGTAATGATAGTGATCTTAAAATATTAGTTATTAAGAAACACTCAGTAGCAGAGGGAAATCACTGGTCGGAACAGTACTTGGAGTTAAAAAAAAGTGTTCCTGGACTACAAAGAAGAATAAATATAAACAATTGGATGTATTCAAAGGTGTAATTGAATAATTTTTTTTTGTTATTTTTGTAACATATGAAATAATTACTGTGTTCAACATTTGCAGATTTTGCTTCAGTCAGAACTTCTAATCATAATATCAGTTGTTGTGGAAATTATTTTAAATTAGAAGGAAGGACTGGTAATACTTTTGATCATTCCGAACCATTTATTTTCTGACTTCATGTTTATTTAGATGTCAAAAGATTTGCTCAAGGCATATATGCAGCAAGGCTACTTAATACAATTGTTGGTTATATTATAAATGAACAAACAATTTTTTTCCTTAAGGAAGATGAAGCAGAAAATAAACTATGTACCTTCAGAAGAGAATGAAAATATAGACAAAAGCTAATGAAACTTGAGAAAGGAGTGATGAATCACGTAACTCTAGGTCATGGAGGAGAACTGTGTAAATCATCGATTTTTGTTTCAGTTTACTGTCAATTCTGAAAAATGAGGAGAAAAGAAGATTTTTTTCAAATTAACCTCAAATGTGTTGTTTATCTGGAACCAAAAAAAAAAAAGAAGAAAAAAATGTTTTTTGCAGTTAGAAATGTGAACACAAAAACCTTGTGTTCATTCTGAACGTAGAGAGTTCATTTTGAATTTGAATAGTAGTGTTATATATCTTTCAATTTTACAAAAAGGATATAAATCTTAGAAAGAAGCACTTATTTATAACTGAATTTACATTTTGTATACTTACATATACAAATCTGTTTTCCGTGGTCTGTCAGACGTAGTTTAGAGGGAATGACTGAGGTTAAGTTTTGCTGTTTTTTGTTTATTTAAAGAAAGACAACAGGGTAATAGCCATAAACACCAATATAGTAGTCCTTTTGTAGATGTGTAGGCAGCTTTTAACTAGGTAGCATTAAACGCCACAATTTTCAGGTATTTTTTTGGGATGACCATTAAATGCTGACTACATTTTGAAATGCTACTTTAACAGTTTATAGTGCTGCTGTTTCAATATGAGAATTTAACCTTGTGAAGAACAGTTGGGTGAAGTGGGATTAATACCCTCTGGGGCAGTCACAGAGCTAAGAAGAGGGTCTGTAGCTTCCCTGTCAGAGGGTGAGCTAGAATTTGGGCTACGCTGCCTCTCAGCCTTTAAAGCTTTATTCCTTCAGCCAGCTGGATCATGACCCAGTCAGTGCTTGATGTATTAAATGGAAATATTTGCATAGACATCTATGGTCTTAAGTCAAGTTCAGAAGAGATGCCATGGGTGTCCATTCAAATAAACACTCCCTGAGCCCTGAAAACTGAGAAAGTGCTGGTTCAGGGGCTTGGCAATTTGGGATCTTCTTACCACCTTCTTGAGAGAATTTCATTTTTCTCAATATTAGATGTAAGTTAAATGAAAGCGGAATATTTTTATATTCATTTCATACGACATATAACAGTCTACCCATTAGATGTCTGTGAATTGCCATCATCTGGACATTGTACAATTGGTGATACATATTTGCGTGTTAGAAGAGATTTTTGAATGAAGACAAGTAAACCTGAGGGAAAAAAAATGCAGGAAAGAAAGTTATTGTTAACTTTGAAAAGTTAAATCAGAATTTTCTTCCCGTCAAAGTAATGGTTACAGTGGAAAGGTTGTCATAGTGCTAGTCTAAAAAGCACTACCTAATCTGAAAAAATACACGAATGAAAGGAATCAGAAAAGCTGCCTGCCAGTGTTAGGCATCCCACCCATGCCTTTTCAAGGAGAATGTATGAAGTCTGAGGTTAGTTCTTAAAAACAGTAAGTAACTGGACTGTTTGGGAAAGACATGATTGTAAATCTGCTCTTTCCTGTTACATTTGTTTCCCTCAAATCATTTCAGGACTTCATGCTAATTGTACTTTCTTACTAGCATAGAGCTAGCTAACTGCACATCAAATTGGGATGCTATTTGAACTCACCCTCTGTCAGATCAAACACCTCATGCATCCAGAATCAGCTTCCAGAAACTGGAAGTGGAATCCTGGGGTCCAACCCTTTGCAAAGCCTCTTTCTGTTAAACAGTGTGACAAATTAACACTGGCATTCTCGGTGATACAATGGAAATCTATATCCCAGACCGTATCTGAAAAGACTCTATGAGATATTGAATGAGGAATTCCCTTGCTGAAAGGCAACTAATTAACTGCCATTAGGCAGTGGCCTAACATTTGAGATGATTGAAATGTTTATGTATTATTTATGTTAATTGTATTTGGCCTTCAGATAAAAGTCTGTGTTGCCAAAGACAAAGTAGTCCTGTCCTGCGCTTTTGTTCTGTAATTGTGCACAATAGAGATAACTAAAAATGGCTGAAACAATTTGCTAGATTCAAATTATATAATATCAGGTTCTGTTGTAGGCATAATCATAGAATCATAGAGTGGTAGGGGTTGGAAGGGACCTCTGGAGATCATCGAATCCAACCCCCCTGCCAGTGCAGGATCACTAAGGGCATGCAGCACAGGAACTGATCCAGGCAGGTCTTGAAAGTCTCTAGAGAAGGAGACTCCACAACCTCCCTGGGCAGCCTGTGTTCCAGTGCTCTGTCACTCTCACAGTGAAGAAGTTTTTCCTCATGTTGAGGGGGAACTTCGCGTTTTCCAGTTTGTGACCATTGCCCCTCATCCTATCACAGGGCACCACTGAAAAGAGACTGGACCCTTCTACTTGACACCCACCCTTCAGGTATTTGTAAACATTCATAAGATCCCCTCTTAATCTTCTCCTCTCCAGACTAAACAGCCCCAGGGCTCTCAGCCTTTCCTCATAAGAGAGATGTTCCTATCCCTTAATCATCCTCACAGCTCTGTGTTGGACTCTCTTTCCCTGTCCCTCTTGAACTGGGGAGACCAGAACTGGACACAATACTCCAGATGTGTTCTCACTAGGGCAGGGTAGAGGGGAGGAGAACCTTCCTCTACCCAGTGGTCACGCTTTTCTTTATACACCCCAGGATACCATTGGCCCTCCTGGCCACAAGGGCGTATTGATGTCCCATGGGTAATTTATTGTCCACCAAGACAATGGTCCCTCTCCATGAAGCTGCTTTCCAGCAGGTCAACCCCTAACCTGTACTGGTACACGGTGTTGTTCTTCCCCAGGTGCAGGACTCTACACTTACCCTTGTTGAACTTCATCAGGTTTTCCTTTTCCCAGCTCTCCAATCTGTCCAAATCTCTCTGGATGGCAGCACAGCCTTCTGGTGTAGCAGCACCTCTTCTCAATTTCATATCATCAGCAAACATGCTGAGGGTACACTCTGTCCCTTCATTGGTGAATATGTTGAATAAGACTCTACCCAGCACTGACCCCTGGTCAGTATATTTTTTTTTACTAAAAGGAATGTGGTTTTTCCAGGTCCTGTGTATCAGTGTGTAGCTTGCCATCTCTTTGGAGGACAGTCATCGAAATCCGCCTCTTTCTGAGCCCATCCTCGCATTCTTGCGTGTACTTACCTATGTGTTTTGGTTCTGACATGTTTTCCTAGAGCTAGGTAGACAGTGCAAGAACAGTAGTTGACTTCTTTATCCTTTTTCTTTCTGTAAGAGTACAGAAGAGATACGGTCGCTGAAAATTGAATCACTTGTCCATATGAGAAATGTCTTACTATTTCTTCTCAACTGGAACTTGATATATATGCTAAAGGGTGAGGGTTGTATACTTCCTATATTTATCTAGCCCATATATCAATATAAAGGTCCATTGCCTTTTATAAACACTGTTAAGTTTATTCTGACAATTACTTTCTGTCAGTAGGCACTGTACCTCAGCCATAAGCTATGTAAAAAGTATTTCTATTGATCAACTTCAGCTTGTTTTATTGAATTTCTTATAAACTTCTTGTTTAATTGAACTTCTTCTTCTTCTTCTTGAGATATGAGGACAGTAGGCGCTGGATATCTGATTTGTATTCTCTTTATGTTCACTAGCAGTTTTTTTCTAGGTTCCTGAAATGCCCACTTTCAGTCATGTCTTCACTAAACTGAATGAACCCAGTCTTTTAAATCTCTCCTTCTGTGGAAATCACTGTGTTTCCATTATGTATTATACATAATTTTTTTATCAATCCTCTCTCCACCCTTCACCTTCAGCAATGTCTTTTCTGAGATACAGTGATGAAGCTGCATGGAAAATGGCAAGTGATATCTCACAAGCAATGTACACAGTAATGTTACGAACTTCCCAGTACTCATTTTCTATTCAATCTTTATTTGTCGTAACAATTTCATTTGTGTATTTATTTGCTATGTTTGCTGTCCCCCGAGTAGTGGTTTCGCTAAGTTACCTGAAGTGTGACTGTATTTGTTTTCTGATTTGGGTGGATATTTTTTCCAGAATGGTTGCAGCTAATTTCATATTCAAGAATGTGTGAGCAGTTCAAATTATTTCAATGTGCATTATCAAGCATTTGTCAACACTAAGTTTCATAGCCGGAGTCTTTCCTGTGAATAATTTATCTGGTGAAGTTAGTTCCTTCTATGATTTTACCCATTGAACTATTTTTTTATTGTTCAGTCAACAGTTTAGGTAAATACATTTCAACCCTTCAGCTGTTCACCTATTGTTTACTTTGACTAGTCATTATTCATTACTTATTATTCGCCCTTCCTGATAGGCTATTTAAGTCAAAAAGTATTGTTGCTATTTCCAGCTACACTAATAACTAATTTTTAGGCAGGAACACAGTGCATAAAGAACATAATGAATAGTAGAGAAAAAAAAGTTCTTCTTCATCCATAGATACATGTACCTACATAACCACAAGGACATTCACCATATTCCATACAGTTAGGCAAATACAAATTTATTTTCATGATATTCACTGATTGCAAAGGATGAAGCTAAAGCATGATCATCAGGAAAACAAATAGCTGAGAATCTGGTAATGTGCCAGGTGCTTTGATCTCTTTTTGGGCGGATCAGTTACCTAAGTTTTCTCTAAAGAAAGTTATTTCCATGAGTAGAGGACTCATGTTTTTTGTGATTGGAAACATTTGTATAATGAGAGAAGACATAAAAGCTGTCAAAGAGTGTTGTCAGGTGTGTCAGAAGCTGTTTGTAGATGCAATGCTGGAGAAATCTGATATTGGAGAAGGAGAAGGCGGCACCAGTAAATTAACAGTGAATCTCAGAATCTGTATGGGAATATTTGGGGCTGACAAAGCTGGAGTGCTGACCACAGATCAAGGAACTGCATAACCAATAATAGCAGTTAGTGAAAAAATGTGAATATTGCTCTGAAGAACTGGGTTTATTAAAAGATTGCCCGATGAAACTGTATTTCACACTAGGATTTAAACAGAGGACAACCTGATAGAAAGATTGATAGTCAGAACAAGACAGTGAGAAAGAAATTAAATTAAATGAAAAACTGGGAAGTGATTGAACCAGTAGAGAGAGGAATGATTTGGTAAGTTTAAGGTGTAGTCTCTGCTTTAAATCCAATTTTTAAGTTAGTCTCCATGTAGTCGAGCAACTTGCAAATGAAATAACAGTGTAGAGAGGAAGGTAATCATTATTTAATTAACAAGTAGGTAAAGAAGCTGATGCCAGCAAACACAGCCAAATTACTTCCTTACCAACTTATGGCATGATATCTAATGAAGATTCAAGGCAGATCTCACTTGTGATGGGTATCAGGAGCAAACAGTTATTGCAATCTCTGTCTAACTCCAAAGTGTACCAAAGGTACGTGGAGTCTATGTACATCTTAGCTTCTGATGCTACCATATTCTGGTTGCCTAAAGTTTTGCATTGTGCTTGAGTACAGCTGTGTAGGTCTTGAAGTTACCATCTACACAGGTACTGAAATTTAAAAATGTAGTGCAATTTGTGATTCTCTTGTGCTTTCTACTGATGCTTCAGGAGCTAAGGTGAGTCTATAAGCATAGTCACCACCTAAATATTTTAAGTCATCTCTCCTGTCTTCATCTGTGATCTGAGGAATGAGTAGGCAGTACTAAGAACTTTACTGGCACTCTTGAGAAAGTCATGTTGTAGTGGCCTGTGTCTCTTTAGAAGTGCTTTCCTTTCTGTGTCCCTGCCAGTTGCTAACCTGATGCTCCTGAAGAAACAGCTGCCCTGACAAAAGCACACAGTGAACACAAAATGTCTGGATGTGAGCTTAAAAGTTGTCACTGAGACAGAAGAAAACATAGTGGAAAACAAAACTGGCATGAATAACTTCTTGAAGATTTCTTGAAGAAAGCAGGTCTCAATTCCTAAAGACCCGTATGAATCCAGCACTTCCCTATCATAAAAATTAAATTACTTTTCAAGGGTGCTTCTTTCTGTAGCTGTTACTGGCAAAGTTTTCCAGGAGGATAAGGTCATACTGTGTTTCTTGTCTGATTTCCACTTTGCAGATAGTTAAACTAAACTGCCTGACAATATAATATTAAAGTTAGGACAAATGTCATGTCTTCAGAAGAGGGCTGTATCCTACTCAATTTTAGGCAGATATAGCAACAGATCTTTTAAGTTTAGAGAATTACAAGAAAACTTCTAAAACTTCAGAAGTAACAGTCATAAACACAAATCTATCTGACAAGAAAGCCCAACTCTAGTGTAAGTAAAAAAACCTCTGAAGTATATCAGGTTCCTTCCTGTTACCAGAAACAGTGGTATTAGAAGATCTTGTGAAATCATCTGAGTTACCTGGACAAAATATTTTCATTCATACTCCAACACTGACAAATTCATGTTCATGAAGTGCCCATTAGAAAATTATCAGTGGAGATTCAAGGGCTTCAAAAGTGGTTTTTTTTTCTCTATCAGTGAAGCACAGTGACAGTTTGAAGAGCAATATGAATTGCTATTTGTTTATCACAGTACTCAGATTTGCACAACAGGAATAATTCCACTAGAACTGCTAAGGCGAAGACTTTGAATACAGATCCTAACTACCTGATCAAAAACAGGGGGCAAAAAGGGAGACAAAACAAGCATGATAAATCAGAAAGAGAAAAATCAAAGTTACAACTTATACAGGTAGAAAAAAAAGAGAAAGCAGAAGTGAGTTAAAAGCAGGAGACAAAAGTATTTTATGATAAAGTTAAGTTGAAGCATGAGATAATTACGTGAAATGCTCCTGTAATTTGATAAAAACAACCAGACTTTGAATGAGAAAGAAGATGCTTGTTTAGCCTGTAGTCAGTGCCCCATTATGTCTCAATATCTGCAGAAACCTTTGTGTTAGAACTAGTCTTGGAAAGAGTACTAGGAGTGAAAAAAATTTTGGAAAATCTATATTGCATTTGGGGTTGGGGAGGCAGAGAATAACTGCAAAAGTTATGTAAACATTTATTTTTAAACGTTTGAATGCTGTTTTTTTTAGTGGGCACTTTAGGTGACTATTTTGTAGTGCTAAATGTATATTCTTGGAATATTAATTGCTGATAATGTAGATATATATATTTATGTGTACTGCAGACATTGACCTGTATGGCAGGATGGGTTAGTATAAAGATACTGACATAGACAATGAGAAAAAGTGTGTAGAAATCCTTAAAATTCATGAGAAAGTCTTTGAAAATAGTAATGGTAATAACCAAACATACAAGAAGTATTTACATTTTAATCACAGAAATACTGGCTCTAATACTTCCACAGTCTTTAATTTCTCCACTTTGGTACAATTGCTCTTGGAGGCTGACAAAATTTTGAAATGCAGAATTGCAGATGTTCTTTCAGGGTGATATTTTCTTTCCAAGCAATATGAGCATTATGATTTTGTCCCAAATATGAGCTCTTCACCCAGCGTGCAAGACACCACCTTCCCTTCAGGTAGTTGTAGTGAGGCAGGGTTGGTCTGTTCTCCCTGGTGACAAGCAATAGAACAAGAGGAAATGGCCTGAAGTTGAACCAGGGGAGGTTCAGGCT
>WTSP01016988.1:0-47634 GCA_025331215.1 Actenoides lindsayi
ATTAGCCAGCTTTCTTGGGTCCCCCTACCTTCCAGGGCCCTGTCCCATGGGACTTTTCCAAGCAGTTCCCTGAGGAGACAAAGGTTGGCCTTTCTGAAGTCCAGCGTAACGATCCTGCTTGTGGCCCTGTGCCTACTGCCCATAATTCTGAACTCCACAATCTCATGGTCACTACAGCCAAGGGTGCCTCCCACCTTCACATCCTCAACCAGTCCCTCTTTGTTTGTCAGTACGACGTCCAGCAGCACTCCACTCCTCGTCAGCTTCTCCACTACCTGCGTTAGGAAGTTATCTGGAGGAACCTACTGGACTGTGCATGCCTGGCTGTGTAGCTCTCCCAGCAAATGTCAGGGTAATTGAAGTCCCCCATGACAACCAGAGCCTTTGATTTTGAGGCTACTTCCAGCTGCCTGTAGAAGGCCTCGTCAGCTTCCTCATCCCGATCAGATGGCCTGTAGTAAACACCTACTACAATGTCTCCCATAATAGACTCACCCTTAATCCTAATCCACAAGCTTTCAACCTGCTCCTCATTGTCCCCCAGGGAGACCTCGATACATTCCAATTGCTCTCTCACATAGAGAGCAACTCCACCACCTTGCCTTGGCAGCCTATCCTTCCTGAAAAGGACATAGTTATCCATGACGGTGTTCCAGTCATGTAAGCTGTCCCACCATGTCTCAGTGATTGCAATGAGATCATGCTCCTGAGATTGCACCCAGATCTCTAGTTCATCCTGTTTGTTCCCCATACTGCGTGCATTGGTGTACAGGCATTTTAGCGAGTTGACAATGCTAGAGTACCTCCTGACTGGTACCAACCCCGAGGTAGCAGTGGAGCTGGCACAACACCCCACAAATGTCCCCGGCTTGTTTCCTGTGATTTTCCAATCATGGGAATCATCCCACCAAGTTTCAGTAATATCCACTATGTCATGGCTTTCCAACAGCACAGTGGCCCTTAATTCATCCTGTTTATTGCCCAAGCTGTGTACATTTGCATAAAGGCATTTCAGCTGGGCAGGCTGGATTGCCCTCTTGTGCGAATCCCCTTTGACTCCTATGGGGTCCTTGTTAATCTCAGAAAGAATCCTCAAATGTCCAAAGTGAAGGGTAAAAGAATTGGATTCAATCATCCTGAGATAAAGATCCCATGACATTTGAACTATCCTTGGATATTCCTCCTGTTTCTACCTCTGCTCCAGAAGCATGCCATTTTACACTGATAATTTTAAGAAAGGAGATCTGATATAGCAGGTTACATATACTAATATTTGCATATTTATTTCATGGTTACTCTTGTAAGCCACCTATATTAAGAATGCTTTGAGGCCAATAATAAGGCTTTAGATTCCATATATTCCATAACATATGCAGTTTATATGTAACTATAGGACTTGTGTTCAGAGTGACTACTGGATTTAGATAGTTTTGACCAAATTATAAAAAATCCATGTAATAGAGGATTATTATTAGATTATAAGATTACTTTTAGATTATCAGATTACTATTAGATTATCAATAAAGTTGTAGGAAAATATTTAGCCCCAGAAAGAAAACCACTCGTTTCTTCCATAAAGTCAGAGAAGCTTCACAGTAAAACAATGACTTAGATGAGAAAGCAGAGAGTTGGAGAAGAAAATGTTAGAAGAAGCAGAAATATATGTCTTGGACATAGAGATCTATTACATTTGAGAAGGAAAAAAAAAAATGCGTGGAAGAAGACCTAATAGAGGAACATAATGGTGACATTAAAGACTGAGAAGTACAAAGAACCAGACTGCAGGCATAAATTGTAATACCATTTCATGCAACTTAAAAACAAAGCAGTGGCAAGTTTTTGAAATTATGGGAAAATTAAATTCATTGCTATTCTCAACTGGTAAAAGGGATTAATGATTATGATTTTGTTATAAACACATTCAAGCTCTAATTAAAAAAACCTGAAATAAACCTAACTCCACATTCTTTGGAGTTTTTCCTTTGTAGCTATACGTGTTCTCACAAGTGGCAACAAAACCAGAATATATATTATGTCTATAACTGGATCATACTGGTGTGATAGTATACTAATAAGTTAGGTGTACTAGGTAATTATGCTGTAATTTATGATTGTATTTCTTGTACCACTCTGCTTAGAGCCTGTAAGTTTATAAGCTTATAAACTTAAAGACATAGCCATGGTACCTGTCTTTTTTTTTTCCTTTAAAGTGAAAAAGCAACAAAGGACTTATCACAGGAAAAATACATCTTGTTTGCTTTTTTTTTTTTTCTTATTTAGTGATTGTTTAGCAAACATTAGTTTTCTTAAGCTGTCCACTTCTAAATTATAAATTGACTGATTTACTGTGAAAGTTGCATAAAAGTGGGTCCTCAGAGACATCTGATGGCAGGAATGTAGTAAATTAATCAGCCAGCACTTACACATTGCCTCAGTAGGAAGTACAGAGATATCTGAGTAAAGCAAGCAAACGACTAAGGCTGGCATCATCTGCAGAACAGAGGGAGTGCATTGATGATAATGTGAGAAAAGATGAAAATCTATAAGTAGTGGGGAGCTGAGCTGGTAAAGGTCTTTAAAATGAGAACAAGACAATATAGTGAAAGAGTGAGAATTTCCATAATAGAATGTTAGTGGGGCTGAAAGAACATAGCAATGAAATTCTCTTTTTAAACATTTTTTTCTACAGCAATGACCAAGTGCTTTGCGAAAGACTTCGGTAGTATTATCTTAAAGCTGGAGCACTGGGAACTGAAGATAATTCCAGGCTATGTCTCTACTGGTAAACAAACAGGCCAGGAACATTTTGCTGTTTCTAGGGAGAAATAGCATGCACAGCTCCCATCCAAGGTTCTTTCCTGTGCCCCTCATGCCTCTACCAGGATGATTCCCCTTAGGTTTCCAACAATCAATAGCCCCTTGTACATGCTATTCCTTGAACTGTGCCCTTAAATTATCTGAGAGCAGGTTATTACTCTAAGACAAAACCATTACAGTTAAACATATGCTGAATTCATGCCTTAATGTGAGCACATATTCTGGAGGTGTTTAGTTTTCCTGGTATAAGCACAGCTTCTAAGACCAGCGGTGGCACCTGAAGAAGAATCAGTGGGATGGTCCCCTAAACCCCATCACAGTGCTGTATATCCCATGTATAAGTCACTCTCAATCATTTGACAGATAGGTCATTTGTGAAATACTGAGTTCAGCTCCTCACTCACCTGTTGTTTTAAAATGGTTGTTGTCTCCTTGGTTTTCTGTTGCTTGTTGGTGACAGCTGCTGACTTTTAATGGCTTGACTCTGGGACTATGCTGAGGAAAATTAGGTACTGTACTGGTCTTGACTGGAATCAATGCAAATTCCCCTGTGAGTCCCGTCTCCACTTGGCAATGGGATGGTATCTAATTTACTACTCCAATGTATCACAGGATAGTTGTTTTGATTCCTAGCAGAATGTAAAAATGCAGTATTGCTGAAATACATCCAATTTTGCTAATCCATTCTGTATGTGGTTAGCTCTTCTTTACAGTGTCTTGATTGTTGATAGACATAATTTTCAGACAAAAAAAGATAAAAATTCCTAGATTCACTGAAGTAAATTACAGTTTTGACACTGAATGTATTAGAACTTTTGTTTGTTTTCCTTTGATTGAATCAATTCCAGAGTCAGAGCTCCTGACAATAAAAGCCAAGTTAATTTTCTTAGTAAAATGTAGAAGTTGTGTTCAACTAAGCTCTTTAAGCCTATTTTCTGTATTATTAGTGCATCATGTACTGTTTCTACAGCCATAAGCATAGAACACATGATAGAAAATATATATTTAGTAAAATGTATACAGACACCAGAGAGAGAATCAGTATTTAAGTCTTAAGGTTAAGGTCTCAATTTAAGAAATAATTACCTATGAGAAGCATCACACTGCTGGAATAATTCACATCAAGAAAACTGTGAGTTTTGGGAAAAAAATGTGAGAAGAGTATTGGCTTGGAGAACTGGAGCACAAATAAATAACCTGCTCCCTTTATAACTGGACTTCAGTGAACAGAAAATGAAGTGTCATCCTTCAAGTGACGTTCTAAATGCAGATTCTTCTAAAATGAATTTTTCAAGGCTTAACAAAATCATTATTTTAAATAAATTTAATTAAAAACAAAGTCTAAATTCATAATTAAAACTCAGGAGTAGTTTCAAATAACAGTTATCAAACCAAGTTTTGATGCACATTCATAAGATAAGAGTTGAAGAGAAACTTATACGCTATTTTTCCTTGCAGTAATGTCAGGGCACAAACTATCAGCTCTCCAGTCTCCTCATGTATCCACCTAGAAACTGAATTATTCCTTAGTTAAAAAGACACAGGACTAATATTATCCTTTAATCATATCACTGATATGCCAGATCTTGTTACATTATATCCAGTATGACATCACATGGCAAACAGTATAGAGCTTCAACCAAAAATTTCATTTATGATACCTGGCAGCTTATAAATCTAGTAACATTCTGTTCCTGATGATATAGATGTCATTCCTTTGCAATAAGGTCTTTTCAACAAAATACTCAGTCCCTTAGACATGCAAAATTTTCTGTAAATATGCTTTGATTAGATGACAAAGATAGAGTTCAGATAATGTTTCTTCTCTGCTGAAGACTAGATCCCCTTTTAACAAGATTATGCTGGAAAGAATAAAACAGCCTCTTACTCACAATGTAGTAATTAGAAATCATGCTTTTTATTCAAAAGGACCTTAACTTTGTATAAAAGAAAAATACTTACTCGATCAAGACATGCAGATTAATGCCTTTAGTTCTATGCCCACCTCATGGCTCCATAAAATGAGAATCACCTCAGGAGACACATCAACTTTAATGAGTATTGTGGAACAATGGTTTTAAAATAGCTGAAGTAAGAGAGGAAAATTTGTTTTCTTCATCCTTAAGTAATCAGGAAAGACTATGGACAATGGACACCTATGCAAATGGCAAAGCAGGGCTACACTTCTGGAACCATTATTTAGGAGACAGTTATCCCAATTATCTGAATTGAAATGAATAAGGGTAATGAAAAATAGCATAATTCTGTATTTCCTTTCTTGCAAGAGTTTCAGGCTTTTTTCTCCCTTCCAAATATTCCTTTTGCATTGTATTCCCTGCCTCTGTATTGAGATTTTTTTTCTGCACTAGTCTCTCACATGAATCCATAGAATTAGGCAGTGGCTTCTGTAAGAAACCACAGATATCTTGAGTTTGGAAGTCAGGCTTTAGAAAAGCTTTAGGGCAGAATCTTAAAAACAACTTAAGAAAACAAGTCCTGCTGAAAGTCATTTAAGCATAGTGGGAAATTGCCTCTTTATCAATTATGCCTAAGCATTTTAATACCATTTCACACTGCTTGTGATTGCACACAGAAGATGGAAGATGAGCTGACTGTTGAGAAGAGGTAAATAAACTGGAAGTGTAAATCAGTTAGGTAATTAAAATTCTGCCTTTCAGTAATACTCTATGCTATCATAGAGATGCTTCTGCCATGACACTTAACCTTTGTGAAAAGGTCAATTTTCTACTTCCTGAAGCACTTAAATGTTTTTATTTTGAGAATGTTTGTGCCTGTCAGCCATAATATTCTTGACTTTCCATGCTTTTCTATCAATAATTGGTACAGAAAAAACCTCCTTGAACAATGTCTAGTGCCATTGATATACAGTGGCATATCAAAGATATTCGAACAGGGCTGGGAGATAAAACATGGGATGTAAGGAAAACGCCTACATTCTGCACTAACAACTGGATGTTATGTAGAATGTGCTAGGGCACATCAAGTAGCACTGGACAACAGAATGCTGCTGTCATATACGTTGGTTAAACAAATAATGATCTAGTTCAGAAATAACTCAAAATATGAATTACTAACACTGATTCTCCCTTGCCCACCATTTTTTTAGGCACATCTGAGGAGTTTAACGCATATTTTTTATTTAAAAAATGGTATCTTTTTTTTTTTTCCCCAATTTTCTTAGTGTGGATGAAAATACTGTCTGATGGAAATTTGCTTTTATTTCAAACTGTACTTTATTCTTGTATTACTTAGACCCAAATAAAAAGAAATACCTATTTTTTTATTTCCTAGTCCATTCAAAATGAGCATTCTGCGCTTCAGCACCATCCTACTAAGTGAGAATTTATTTTATGTTGTCTTTATCTGTAGCTCTGAGGTTTGGGATCAAGTTTGACTAAAATTCCTTGTGTAGCAAAACCTCATTGCTCATTTAATTAATATTTTTCCCATAGTTTTACATGCTTAATTTAATGAATTACATACTTCTCATATAATAATTTTTTTATCCTGTAACCTTTACCTTTCAGATCTCAGATTCAACTTTTGTCTTACTTAGAAATCAGTCCTGAAGAAATGGGAGATGGTATATTTGTAATTCCATTTAAATTATCACTCTTTCTTACAAGCCTCTCAAAAATCTATAGGTTTTTTGTAAGATTTTTTCTTTTTCTATATTCATTACAATAATTCTTATCTATAACAATATTTTATACCAACATGAAAATCCATTCCCTCCATTCCCATGATAATATGTCTTCTAGTGAAAACTTTCCTTTAGCTTTCCTTTCCCAAGCAAATAAGCTCTTATTTTATTCTTGGTTTTATTCTGCTTCTACTTAAACATCTGCTATATCACTGGCATCCCTCTGCCTTTCTGGTGGTTCTTAGTTCACTATTTTCTGTTATGGATATCTACATCAGGATGCTATTCCTGGGTGGGCTTTTGTTAAACATCGTGAAACTATTCAGTGTATGGATACTCAAGGAAATACACTTCTCTGCACAGCCATAAATAAAGTTCCTTTTCTAGTTTGAAGTGTTCCTGAATTTTCTCTTTGTTGGCTGATATGCTCAGGTAATAATATGCTTGTTGAGAGGAGCTCAATAGTCATTCACACAAGTGTGAAGTTAATACCCCTCATTGTGACCTGTATCCTGTGGAGAGGGAATGCATAATTAACTACTGATGACCTTATCATTACATCAACTCAGGCTATAGTTTGCTCATACAAATATTTTACTGACTTTCAAGATATCTTAAGACATTTTTTTAAATCATTTTAGATAACCAAATGCTCTGACATAGTATTTTCTACCCACTTAGGAAGTGGGATAAATGCAGCAGTTGGAATTGCTAGGTGAGTGCAGGAAAATGCACCGGATACCACATATTTTCCCTTGAATGCTCTTTACGTCACCTCTGTGGTGCTTACCAGAAGACTTCTTTCATGAGTGCACTTTCCCTGTCTGGCTCTTTCCATGGTTGGCTTGATTGGCATTTGTTGGCAGGGGAGTTTGCCCTGATGTTCTGAGTTACAATCTAGCTGGGGATTTTGGCCACTAAATCTGAATCACTTAGTAAAGAACAAGCACTAGAAAAAATGTGGTCTACAATGTTGTAGTGCAATAACTACAGGAACTAAAACGTAACTTCCAAAAATTTGGACAACTCGTATATAATGTCATAATTCTTATGTTGCACACGTCCTGACCTCCATAATCTCTTTCTAATACTCTTCATGAACAAGTTATATTACTTCTTCTTTCTTACTGTGTTTTCTGTCTTTTGTTTTCAAGTTGCATGAAGTAATTTTGCTTAACAATAATGTTAATATGAATGCTTTAGGCACTGCAGATATTAAAAAGACACATTTGTACTAACTGCAGAGGAGAAAAATACTAACAACCCACATTATCAACATGTTTGTTTTCTTTATAACTGAACTGACAAGATGGTAATGCAGGCTAAATGTCTTCCTCTCCCAAAAGTTTAGTTCTATGTGTGAGTTCCTTAGTAAGACTGTCAAAAAAATAGAGCAAGGAAAGTATCAGCAAGTTCTGTATTTTAGCTTCATTTTTAAATATCATAACAGTATTTACATATTTAAAATCTATACACTTGTGGCTAAATGTATGCTATTTTCAGAAAGCTAGAATAAAAAAGGGTGGCTGTGGATGAAATGGCAATTCACCCCGTAGACCATGAAATTTTGGGTTACTTCTTGTAATTACAGAGGTTTGGAAGACATTTACTCCATCCCACGAGTTACTCTTTTTATAGGTTCCTATTCCACCCAACCTAGTTGTCATTTAGGTTTTACCATGTATTCAGAGGTATAGCCAAGCATACTTATTTCTCTCCTCCCTAAAGTCATGTTTGAATGAAATAGTGGAGAACTTATACTGCCTAATTGCTGTGTGATTTATTTTTTATGCTAAAAAAAAAAAAATAATTGAAAAAAGAAAAAAAAAAAAAAGCAAGTCACTTGCTGAGAAATCATTCTTTTGATGTTTCGTTACATCTTTATATTTGGTATCTCTGCAAGTTTCTTTGGGATTTTTTTTTGTTTAGTTTGTTTTGTTTTCTGAGGTAGGAAAGTAAAAGGAAAGACTGGATTAAACCACTGTATTTTATTTCTGGATTGGATTAAGAAACTGACTGTTTTGGAGCTGTTTGCTTTTTTTAAAAAAAAACTTTTTAAAGGCTCAAAAGAAAACATGCAGTTTGCGCAGTTTAGAGATAAACATTTGAATCAATTGACAAAATGTGGGTGTCATCTGTGGAGGCTGTAGATGTGATTGGCTCTTAATTGCCATTCCAGGAAGGCATGGTCAGTCCTGAAGCATATCTGCAAAAGTTATGTACCTGTTTTAGGCACACTCTGACATTTCAACAAGCCAAAAATACCCATCTTTAGGCAAGTATTTGAGCTGCTTTTCTACATAAACAGTTGGATCTTAAATAACTAAGTCATGTAGACACCTGCCTGACCTCAAGATTGCTTCTAACCTATGATTCTATAGCAAGAAACATGCTTTGTTAGATGTCTTGAACTTTTATTGAATCTTATTTTCTTACTCCTGAGGAGTAACACCAGAGTTACTAGTTCAACAAACCAGTTAGACATAAATCTAAATTAATCTTTGCTTACAAATGTGTTTATTCATATGCTACTCATAAAGTATGTGCCTAAAGCTAGGCACTTAGAAATGTTGCTGGATGTAATTAGACTGTGCATGTCATTCTGTGGAAACAAATGGAATAATTTGTGTGAGGAAATACTGCAAAAATTGATCAAAGGTAACCACATTGCTACCTTGAAAAAAAAACAAACCCCAAAACATGTCACAAATGGTCTGTATATGCAACTTGACTCAAATGGTCATGTTCCTTTGAAGATCATCCCCTTTTTTTCCCTTTTTATAGCAAAAAGATAAACCCTTAATTTTAACGTGATTCTGCCACGACAGATATATTCAATAACCATAAAAAGATGCAGTCAAAACCAGATCATTATGCAGATCTGAATAGGCTTCAGGGCTTTTCTGTCTTCACAGCAGAAGCATAATATTCAAGTCATCAACAGTCCACCAAGGCTAACTATTTATACTTCTGGTGCCTTAAGTGTCCTTATTTCGTTTCAAGGGCCACTTCATTTTTAGTATTCTTCCTGAAATTTCTGAGAAAAACATATTATGTGCAATTCTTTCATGTTGCTAAAATTAATATGTTTGGTATAACATATACTTTAACAAACCTTGACTTTTGTGTATGTTATCAGATTATAAATTGATACTTTATGCTAAGTCACATAGTGAATGTAATATTTTCTTATTCGCAAATTGTCATGTCTTCAGATTTTTCTTTCATAAACACAGACTTTAATAAATTGATGCAGCATGAAAAGTTACTTTTTTTTTTTTTTTTCTAATCTTAGGGAGCATATTTAAAGTAACACATATCAACAAATGGTGCAGTTCTCTTCCCTTCTTCTCCCTTTCCCTTTCCCTTTCCCTTTCCCTTTCCCTTTCCCTTTCCCTTTCCCTTTCCCTTTCCCTTTCCCTTTCCCTTTCCTTTTTTCTTTTTCATTTTTTTCTTTCTTTTCTTTTTTTTTTTTTTCCTGCTTGATTGATACACAGAGCACTGCAGACGTAGTTGACTACTAACTCCAATTCCAAAAGGTAGATGCTAAGATTAAATCTTAATATTATTAAAAATTATGGGACTACTGACATGCACTCCCCTGGCACCTTTTTCTGTCATACAAAAGTAGCACACTATGTCAGGTGCAGTTATATCATACTATTATTAAATGTTGTGATAAGCGTCTAAAATGGTTGTAGCCTTTTTCATGAGAGATGCCCAGGCACATCCCACAGACTCCTATTGCCAGTCTCTGCTGTTTAAAACCATAAAGTCATGTGGCTGGCAGAAGGATAGGCAAGGATAAAGTATGAAGACTTGCATGCAAAAGGGGCTGAAGAAGAGAAAGATGACAACTGTTAATTATGAAAAAAGAGGAGATTAAACCAAGGAGCAGCCTGACCTGACAAGAGAAAATTAAGGATTGAAGAGCAACTGAAGAGGCAACTGAAGAGTTGCAGAAGGAAAAACCCGGTCTCAATAGTAGTGGAAAGGAAGAGAATGCAATACCAGCATCATCATACATGTTAAATTTAGACCAGTCCAGTTCACAGATGGAAAGGAAAATGGGAAGTGCTACAGTAGGTGCAGGAAATACACATTTCTTACATTAGGAACATATTTAGCTACTTTACTGCATTAAAGCCTATAGGAAAGATGGAATAAAAAAGAGCAAATTCCCTAGCTTCTCCAAATGAGAATAGTTTTGCTAGACAAAAGAACAATATTACTTTGGCTTAAGAGAGGAGTTAAAAGTTTAAATGATAGAGTTGAGGATTTGGAATTATAAACAATATGTTTTCAGAAATACATTAGTGCCAAAAGCCATACACAGTCATAACTGTAATGAGTAACTACTTGGTAATTTAAATGAAAAAATTACATTAAAATACAAAACTTAATGATTTCTTAATGCAAAAATGTCAAAGAGAAAAATTCAGAAAAAGGAAGCACATGATAATGATTATATAAATTATCCTAGTTAGCAGTTAGTTTTGGAATGAATGCATATTCTATGCGATATATATTGTTGCGCCAGAGTTTTTCAACCAAGTTACTTTCTAATTTTCAAAATTTGAAATGTAATATGTAATTATGTTCTACTTAATATATTGTATTTAGTTGTTGCTTTAACTAAAGACAGATGGACTGCAATTAGATTTCAAATGAGAACATTTAGGACTTTCAAAATTAAACTGGTTTATTCTAATTCTTCATGAAAGTGATAAAAATAGGGACAAGGGATAAAACATGCAAAAGTCCTAGATAAACCACAGTATACTTAAAAAGGAAAAGGAATTCCTTTCACAGTTGCTCTCAGAAGAGCTGAATCTTTTCTTTTTTTTTAATGATTTTTTCTACTGTGGTAGAAGATAACTAAATGTAAGACAAAATAAAGTTCAGAATAACTGTGTTTGTTTTTTTCACTTTAATAGAGCATATCTTTACTGTTTGCTAATTTTTGTAAAATTTAATAAAGGAAACATAAAATGCAGATGTTAGAATGAACCAGGCCCTGATTGTGCATTAAGATGCACGCAGTCTCTGCAGATGAGGTGACCTTGTAGTCCTTTTATGTCTTTCATTTCCCTGGTATTTCATTTCTGTTAATGAAGCAGATATAGGAAAAGAAAATGATGGGTGAGAAAGCAGGTAAAGAAAGAAGCAGTGCCTTGTATACCTCTCACATGTGCCATTGTTGAGTCTGGTTATTATTTACCTTTAGGTATTACTTAATCTAGCAATGCCTTTTTTATGCAATCATTCTGTTGTTTTTGTTTTACTCCCTTTCCAGTCTCCTATAAATGTTTGTTTCATTGTGATAGATATAGGCGGGTGTTTAAAAGCTAGAAGCCATTGTAGTATCCTTTGAATTCCTACTGAAGTGAGTTCACTTGTAGAAAAGGATGAACGACTTATAAATAGAAGAAAAAAAATAAAAGAAAGAATAATGGCTTTGCAGCAAGGAAGCTCATATGAGAAATGGGACTCCTATTCCCCTTTTGCCTGGTTTATTTATAGATATTTTAGTCAAAAACTACTGTCCAGAAAGGAGAATTTATCTAAAGTGTTGCAGCTGATGGAAGTTCACACACCTGTTTTGGATACTAGTAATATTTCTATATCCTCAGTCTGAAGAAGGCAAAAAAAAAGACAAGTGTTCCACTACTTGAATGAGCATGTCAACTTCTAGCAACGATCTGTATCTACATATCTATATCTATCCATCTAGATGTGAATATAAAAAAAATATTACAGTTGGCGAATTGTAGGTAGTTCTTTGTCTAATAAAGGGAATTTTATGTTTCTTATTTTGAAGCAGCTAAGCACTGCTTAAGTCTGAATTTTGGACTTTATACTATGGAAGAATTATACCTACTTGATTTGGAAGTACTATTTGGTATTGGGATTGTAGGGAGGATGGGTTGTTGAATCAAATCTCATCAATGTAATTCAATTTACCACTGTGTGCTGGTTTTGGTTGGGGTAGAGTTAATTTTCTTCATAGTAGCTGGTATGGGGCTATGTATTTGGTCTCTGCTGGAAACTCTTGATAATTCAGTGTTGATATTGCTGAGCAGTGCTTACACAGAGTCAAGGCATTTTCTGCTTCTCACACCATGTTCCCAATGTGTAGGCTGGGGGTACAGAAAGAAGCTGGAAGACTCTGTTAAAGAACATAACAGATTTACCTTATTTACAGACAGATTCCAAGTGTTTCATTTTTGCTTCTCTCTTATGTTTTTAACAGTGAAACACTATTTTTCAGATACGTGATTATTTTCTAAGATTTCCTGATAACAATATTATTACACTTGAACAACCTAAACAGATTTTGCTTTGCTTACCTAATAATAAGAAATGCTTCATATTCAGTCTTTGATAAGTAAGAGGATGGTAAGGCCTAACTAAGACATTTTGATTCTAGGTCTTTATTGCTTTTCTACTACTACAATACCAAACATAACAATGAATATTGCTAATTATTTTCAGCATTCACGTCACATCATCACTGTTCCATGACATATCTTGAACTCATTACCCATGTAACTATTGTTTCATAACCGATATCTTTTAAATCCAGTGAGGATGTCTGCATAAGTAAGAATATGTAAATCAAGCCCTGGATTTTTCAGCTAGCTGTAGTGGTATTTCAGCATGTCTTGAAAAAAACCAAAACCCAATAAACCTCAACAGAATTATAAATAAAGTCTCAAGGTGACCTAGATAGGAAAGCTATTTGTGAATTTAAAAACAAATAAAAGCTAATAGTGGAGGATGAATTCAGATCTTTAACTCTGGTAAGAAATGCAAATTTTGTTTAAATAATATTTAGTGTGAATTCCCTTCATGTAATAATGTAGCTTCACTGCTGTGGAATCAGAATCATTTATTAACACAGCTAAAAATGCAGTACGAGCTATGAATTTATAGCTGGTTTGTAAACTTAGCTCAAAACTGTTATTTTGATATATAATCCTGAGTTTATGAATTCCTAACCCTCTGTAACTCACTGTATGAATTCACTTTAAAGTGAGCCTATGGAAATGAGCACAAATTTGATTATTTAATTTTAATAAGTCTATGTTTAAATCAAGATGAATCTTTTACTTGATGTATGCATGGCCAAGCAGGAAGTTCTTATGGTACCTGACATTACATTATATGTGGTCAGAAAAAGAATTTAGGAGCAGGGATCATTCTAGCACTTAAGAAGGGGCATTCACCACCCCTCTTTTTGAAGCTGAGCCACTCTTCAGTCACAAATGCAAGAATCCATGGGGATGATGTCTGTATATGTACAGTGACTCAGTGACTCCAGTGCATTTTCTATTAGTCTCTCACTGCCAAGTGTGAACTTGTTAGGTGTGGCACACATGATTTCAAGCAAGTGTGTTTGCTAGGCTTATGATGCTTTCTTGAGAGAGGAGAAAGAGCATCAGTAAAATACTGGGTGAAGAGCAAGGCTGAAAAGATGAATCACTGAATCACAGAATAGTTGAAATCAGAAAACATTTCTGGAGATTGTTTCAGACACCTCTGTCCCAAATCAGGTTATAGTGTCCTACGGTAGATTGAGAAGGACTGTGTTCAGTCAAGTTTTTGATATCTCCACAGATGGAGACACCACAGTTTCCCTGTGAAATCTGTTCCAGTGTTCAACCACCCTCACAATAAACAACTGTTTTATTATGTTCATACAGAATAACATGTATTTAAATTTATGCAGGTTGCCTCTTGGCACCACTGAGAAGAGTCTGTCCCTCTCTTCCTCATTTCCTGAACTTCTCCTCTCCAGCGTGAACAGTCCCAGCCCTCTTCTCATATGAAAGATGCTCCAGTTCCTTAATCCTCTTTGTAGCCTTTCACTGGACTTACTTCAGTAATTCAGATTTTCATCACATTTCATTTCTCTTGCAAGCCTTATGTACTGAATTTTGACTTAGATCAGTCTTAGCTTTGCTATTGCAATGTGATAAGGTCTACCCCTGAGATCACTGCTCAGATAAATAAGACCCAGAGAATGCTGACCCAGCTCTGCCTGTTCAGCATACTCCAGTACATATGGGAAGGAAAGAAAGATAGAAGCACAGATGACCCAAGTTGTCATATAATTGTTAACAACTTTATATTAGTGTCACTCATTTAGGGGCTATGCTTCTGTCCTACATAACAAATGTTGATTATGCCTATATATGGAGATACCCTGGATCCATGGTAGAGGTCTAAAATGGAACAGTGGGCCTGGAACCTTAATTTTCACAAGAGTGCATTGATTTCACATTTTAGCATAGAAATCACTAACCAACTGCTATCCTTATACTGCTTAGTAAATAAATTTGAGACTATGACCCTGAGTGCTCTGGTTCTGACATGTGGCTGCAGCGCCCAAATTTTCCCATGTCAGATGGGTTTTACATTTTACATTTTAAATAGGACCATCACTGAACAAAAGGTAGGAATGAGATCACTATGTGGATATGTCCACATATTAGCAATATTCATTAACTACAATGAATAACATTCATGAATTACAATTATCTAAATTAAAATAAACCCAAATACATTATGACAAAGAAACAAGGTTTTCAAATTACACACAGATGGTAATTTTTGCTTTTCTACAGGAGATGTTTTTGGACAATTTTTCAATATTTGTGACATTCAAGTATTTGATTTAATATTCCTCTTAAGACAAAAAACTAAAGAGAAATAAAAATTCTTTTCAGCTATTCAAATACAAAAATCCAGGAGGTTTTGAGCTTAATGTATTACTTCTGCAAAGTCTCTGGAGGATTTAAGGGAATAGTTCTTTGCAATAAGTAGACTAAGTGCATTGTTAAGAGGAAACTGTGGAGGGGCAAAGAAGTGTAAAGATGCATACTAATAGAATTTTGTTTTTACCTTCAGTTTCTACTGCATAATTGAGGACAGCTACTCTTCAAAAAAACAACATTAATATTACCCTCACGTAGGGACTGATCCACTTTCCAAAAGGCAGAATGAGTGGAAAGTTAAAGATCTTTAAATATTTTGGGTTTTACTTTTTTCTGCTGTGGGATTTTAAACTGCTGAGTTTTTTCATACTAAATGAAGCACTTTTGACCTTCATGAATTAGTGAATTATAGATAAAATGAGAAGAAAGTAATAAAGATTGCTTTGGCAAGAGAGACTATGAAAGTTTTACTTTCAGAGGCATTCCCAGTTGAAGATACAATATTTGAAAGTCCAGTTTCAGTAAGAAACTATTACGATTGTCAAAAATTGATGTTCAGGCAATACTCATGCACAGAGTCATAAATCATAACAGAAAAATACATGAGCTTTTGTCCATTAATTTATTATTTTAATATATGAACTGTATAATATCTAAATAAGTTCTTGATGGTTACCTACCCCAGGTTTTCTGTTCTAACTACTTCACCTGGAACCTGTAAAAAATAAATTAGATCCTTTCAGATAAAAAAGCCGCTGTACCTGTAAACTTCCTGTGACTTATCTTACACCTCTCATAACTTGTACCTTAAACATTACAGAAAATATAATGTAGAAAATTAAAGACTCAGTAAGCAGAATATGCTCATTTATTGCTCTGTTCTGGAACAATTAAATTTCTCTTAACTAAAGGTTAATCTCGTAGAGAGATTTTCTTATTTTTTATCTTTTTTTTTTTTTTTTCTTTTTTAATTTACCATCACTGATGTTTTGACATATTTTCCTCTGATATTATCTCAACATCTTAATTGCAGATTAATTTAATCTCTTGGCAGGGGGTTTCCTTCAGCTTTCAATAAATTTGTCAAAGAAAAATACTGTGAGTCTTAGGAACTATTTATTCTCCAAGAAATATAAAAAAAAAGAATTACCTTGTAGATTATGATGATTAGCTTGTCTAGGTTTCTCATGTGCTAGAATAGCACATTTCCCCCATCTAATTGCTAATTTCTTACTTGATGGTTTGCAGCAACTTTGCAGAATGTATTTGTGGAACTTTGAGCTCAAATGATAGGAGTAAAAAAAAAAAAATCTGAAGATAGCCACCCTTCCCAGATGACCCCAGTGGGAAATCAGTAAAATGATTCTCCACACTCTGATGTCAAAGGCTATGTCTACACTAACAAAAAAAAAAGTACAGCACAAATTAAGTGGACCTATAGTGTGAAATAGGTGGTGTGAGGACCAAGAGCCCATGTTATATTATTTTGACCCATTGTAATGTACACTAATTCTAGACTGCTATCATGGGCTAAATTCTGGACAGGAGCTGTAATACATTAAGTGCTCTCCTGAACTGCATTTTCTTCTATAGCTTCATCTTGGAAGAATCTAGTTTTGGCATTCAAAACCCGTTGAAGTCAGAAAGTGAGGATAACTCTCCATGCTCAATTAAATTGCTAAAATAGGTGTGGTATGAATTCAGGTCACTGTGGAAAATCAAGACTGCATGTACACGTAACATCCTTTAGTCGAGCAGTGGATCTAACTCTCTTCTTGAGATCATACTGGTTATATCTCCTCAACAAGGGTCTTTCACTTTGAATAATTTTGTTTAATTATGAGATTATAATTAGAGTGACTTAAGAAATCACTTTTCCCATAATACTGCTTTCACTTCATACATCAAACTTGAGCAACTTTCTGCCAGCTGTCTTCTATTCTCTGATCTGATGAAGGTAATCTTACTTAAATGGCTAAACAACCAGTAATACAAACAGAAGAAATTAAAGCAACCAGAAAAAAAAAAAGAAAAAAAAGAAAAAAAAAAAAAAGAAAAAAAAAAAAAACTTTACACTGTAAAGGTGCAGTTATCCATGCTATCTTTTTCCTAAATGTGTGTCAGTTGATTGCCAGTACTTTTCTGTTGAATCTATAGACCATCTGAAAAATAATTCATTATTTGCAATTCTGTAATACTTCAATGATTTATAGCAATGTAATCTTACATTAAGATGCAACACTCACAATTATTATGAATAAGGCAGGAAATGTAATTACTTAAGTGGCTTTTGAAAATGCTATTAATATATTTGGGAGAAATGGGGTGGAATTCATGTGGCACAAAACAGGTATCTAGAGGGCAGGCATCTACACCCAAGCTATTCACCCAGTCACCCTGAGTTCTGTTGCAAGATATTTTCAGAGAGCGAGTCTTCTCAACTTAATATAGATATAAAGGCTAGATTTCTTCTGTTCTGAAAGTATTTCTGTTTGTTTACAACAAAAATGTAACATAAAATAGAGGTTTACACTGAAGATACTCCATTGGAGATGAAAATCAATTACAGATTTAGAAAATTCTTTGATGTTCCAACACTCATTCTATTCCAGAATCTGAAAGAAGTCTGTCTATATTATCTGTTTTAAAGGTTTTTTTTCAAAATAACTTTATTATATATATTGATAAACTACGTATAAGTAAACATGAACAGGGGTATATATGCATCTATATATCTGTGTGTGTTCTGTGTAGGAGTTTGATAATTTGAGATAAAGAATGAATAATAGAGAGGACCTTCCAGAAAACACACAACGTACTTAGCAAAAAGGTTTATAACACTTTCTGCACATCCACCTATACCTTAGGAAGAAAAACAGGTTTTACAAGAGCCAGGAAGTAACTTGATCACTCCTTCAGAGAAATGCAGAGTAACTGGATTTCTATAGCATTCAACATTCAGATCCTTTCTGATCAATGACAGTTTGGAGTCAAAACATTTCAGCTCTGTTCTTTTAATTTAACAAAGTGGATAAGAAAATACCTTCTCCAAAAAGAGAGCAATCTTATACATGACATAGTCTTGGGGAAAGAATCTTTGTAAACCAGCATGTGTAATGATCTAAAATATTTGTTGCCCCTTTGTTAAATCCTTTTCAAGAGTATACCTTAAAGGAATCTATTTTGTGTGTGTGTGTGTTTATGGAAACTTCAGCATAATACAGAAGTCAGATTCTTTCATGAATTAAAGAAGTTTCTAACAAGGTCCACAGAGCTTCTCTTCATTTGCTGGGTTTTTTTGAGTTACGAGCTGTAATTCGTTTATCTCCCATTAGCACTGTCATACTCCAGGAGCAGGAGATATGTGTTTCAAATTTAAGAATCATATTCCTTGTGGCTGTAGCATAAAGGGGTTAACATTTGTGACAGTTTAAATGACAGCTTCTTAAAAAGCCCTCCTACATATGTGTGTGATTATGTGTATACACACACACACACAAATATATAGAGAAATATATAGGTATTCTCTATATGTATATATATTATATATCTGTATATATATACATTTTTCAGCCAGGAATTTGGTGGCTATTCTGAGATTTTTTTTCTGTTAAAAAACATAGCAGAATATATGTTACAAAACATGCAGATGGTTAGTATAAAGGTAAAAACTGTCACACCGTTACTGCATTCACTATTCTTTTCTTTGAAACGTACTCTAGCACTCTATCTTCTGAATTGCAATTAAATAAATGTCAGAGTAAATTCTGACCATCTGTGCTTTATGCAGGTACATTCACTGTCATCTTGCTATTAAAGCTTCCTCAGATAATTTCCCACAGTTTGTTTTTCTAAATTTTTTTTCAACAAATCACTTTTTCCAGTTTTCCCCTTAAGAATTCTGATAAAGGACTAGTGTGGTTAAATAGACATTTTGGATTACAACCAGAGATGATACAAAATGAAACAGTTTAATAGAAAACAGACACCAAATTCTAACCAATCTACTGTACCCAACTGTTCCTCCTTCAGGCTCCTAAAAACATGAGTTATCTACCTCAAAATAAGAAATGCTAAAGGCATCTGTAATAAAAATTGCTAAAGACATGGATTAAAAGATATTGCAAGTAAATTCAGACAAAGGAAAATCACTGGAAAAGCTGATGTCTATAAAACTTTTTGTCATTATTTCCTATATTCTATGAGAGGATGAAAAAAGGGTGAGATGGGCCGAAAATAATCCAACAGTTACAGTGGAAGTAACAGTGCATATTTAATTTTCAACTATGAAATGCTGGCAATGATATGATGCTGAGTTGCAACACATGATACTTGTTCTGTGCAAACAAAAGAATCCTCAAAGAAATCTTCATTTCAGCAGCAGCTTTTGCAGGATATTCAAGTCAAGAACAATGCATACATCTGGTCTAACTCAAGTCCCAGCTGATCACTCTTAGCCTTTCTTGTTTTAAACTCCTGATATTCAAACTTCATGACTGAGTGTCTTACACAACATCTATTGTTTCTACTCCTTCAGTGTTTATCAGGCCGAAGACTAGAGACAACATTGCAGAAGCATGTAATGTCCAGTCATATTGATGAATCCTAGACTTTAAAATGTATGAGTTCTCTTTTTGCTTTAAAAGAAAGATGATAACTCCTGAAAAGTAAATAGATTAACTTTTTAATCAAAGTTTGCATTTGTTTGTTATCTTGTTCCTACAAAGTAATTACACACATGATTTGTTTTTGTGTGCATGTATCTGCATTTCTGCATTTGTGGTTTGGTTTTGTTTTGTTTGTTTTGTTTGGTTTTTTTGTTGTTGTTGTTTTGGTTTTTTGTCGTTTTCATTAAAACAAATTCACTTCAACACCAGGATAACTGTGAAAAGATTCAGAATTACTTGATTAAATATCATATACTCACTTGAATACACTGCAGTTACATGTCTGTCAAGGTCGTTGTTCATCTTCAGTAGTTTGCATTATTCATGACAATCAAAAATGTGATGACAATTCATGACAAACTAAAAATGATTTAGTAGTTACATGTATATTTGAGTTTCTCTTAAAACAGAGGATGTGAGTGTATCTAGCTTCAGTTTGCACTTGTGGGTTGTGTGTTTAATTGCACTCTGATATGAATATCCTAGGAACACATGATTTTATTTATTATTTTTTTGGTAAGAGGAAAATTACACATATATATGTAAGCAGCAGTCATATTGCAAATCTATTGATGTTATACGTCACTGATACTCTCTTAGAAATACTTGAATGTTATTAGACTTTGTAATCCCTTGTTTTGGAAATACATGTATTTGATAACATATTCATAGAATTACAGTGTTAAAAGATACCTCTTTTGTACAAACAGTATAATTTCAGTTTAGGCTAAGCATGAAATAATGTTACATAAATAGTATCTTCAAGTGTTGCTTCCCTTGAAACACATATATCTAATAAAGTAACTGTTAAAAGAAAAAGTGCATTGTCATCAGTAGGAACTGGTTTTGTACTAGCTTTAATATTTTAGAGTTTTCAAGTAAACAAGCCTTGTTTTTTTCCAGACATCTCCCTTTCCATTTAAGCAGCTATGAACAATCATGAGAAGACTGAATCTTCTATGGAAAAATAAGGTAAAGTATGAAGTAAGTAAATTAAGTATTAAAACCCCAAACTCTCAAAATAAATAACGACTAAATTCCAGTAGTAGCTTTATTGGATATGCTTCCATGACAAGTCCTGAATACCAGAACTTTTCACATTGATACTTTCTAGCCAACATATGCTACAAAAGATGAACATGTATTTATATTAAGAATAATTTTAGTAACTGTTTCTGGAAAGTAATTTCTCTATTGCTCCAAACGATTCTAAAATTCTGAAGCATGATTAAATTAGATAAACTTTATGGAACTGAATTACAAACTAGCAGAAGGCTAGTTCAAGTTGATAAGAATTATAATATCAAGGAAGAATTTAATGATGAATTTTAAATTCCCTTGGAGAGGTTAGTAAACAGTGTAGCCTTTTGAATAATTGAAATGAGTAGAACATAATAAAAAAATTTAGATCTAGTACTGTAAAGGAGATTTATTTGGTCCGGTCTAGTTTACTATAACATATTTTCCT
This sequence comes from Actenoides lindsayi, assembly GCA_025331215.1. Lineage (NCBI taxonomy): Eukaryota > Metazoa > Chordata > Aves > Coraciiformes > Alcedinidae > Actenoides > Actenoides lindsayi. The sequence continues at coordinate 21,337 of WTSP01016988.1, forward strand.
GTAGACAATTAAAGAGTGGTAACTAAACATATTTACCACTTCACCTCAAAAGTAGCTTTTGAAGAAAGTATAACATTAAAGTGAACTGAATCACTTAGCTTTCTTAGGTTCACTGCCAGTCAACCCATACTTCCTCTGTGAAACTGCACTTGCATCTGATTTAAAAGGTAATAATGCTAAAATACTTTTTTAATGTATACACAGCATATTTAAAAACAGAATTGTGATTGATATAACCTTATGAACAAATCACATTAAGAAAATAAGTTATATCAGAGTATATTGGGTAAGACCCTCATCAGATGTACAGTCAGTTCTGCTAAATTAATGTCACAGGACAAATATATGTTGCTATAGTATTTTGCTATCTTTATGCAGTTGATTGATGGGCCAAATAGGTGTTATACTCTGTTGGACCTGTTACTCACTAAGAAGGAAGATCCCACTACAGATATGAAGGTTGAGATTGTCTTGGCAGCAATAATCATGAGATTAGGGAGTTTTAAATCCTGGAAGAAGTAAGAAAGGTCAATAATATAACCACAGCCCTGGACTTCAGGAGGGTAGATTACAGCTTGCTCTGTGAAATTTAGCTTGTTTGGCAAGATCCATTGGGAAACTGCTTTGGAGAGCAAAGGGGCCTAGGAGCCATTTGCTTATCAAAGACAACCTCCTCACAGCACAAAAATGTTCCATTACAACATGCAAAAGTTGAGTAAATTCAGCAGATAGCCAGCACAGATGAACAGGGAACTCCACACTAAGCTCAGCCATGAAAAAACAAAACAACCAACCAAAACCAACCAAAACTAAAACCAAGCAAAAAAACCCAAAAACCAACCAAACAAAAAACCAACAAAAAACCAAACCACCACCACCAAAACACAAAAACCAAACCAACCAACAAAGAAAGAAACCAAACCACAACAGAAGAAGTACAATAGCAGCTAAAAGAAAGGTTAAGAAAAGGATCAACCTTCTCTTCAATGGGGCAAGAGATCTGCTGATCAAGCACATGGAAAAGATTAAGCAATACAGTGCGTCCCTTGCCTCAGTGGTCACTGGCAAGGTTCATCTTCACATCTCACTGAGCCTAGCAGGAGACTTCATAGTGGAATGATGCAGTATACTCTTATAGGCATTGTTATGATAGCTGAATTTCCAGAGGACTTATAATTCCTAAAGTTTTAATTTAGTCATGATGGAAAATTTACTAAACCTAAAAAAAAATTGATAATATACTATCTTGAAAGTATGTTAATCTGTACCTGGAAGAAAAAGAATGCTGCCTTTATATAAAATATTAGTATTTTCATGCAATTCATTCTTAAAAGAAAAATGCCAATTGTATCTGCCAAAAAAGACTAGATTCTTATTTACATGATTTGGAATGGCAATTCAGTGATTAGTAAGTAATATTTATGTATGATTTTTGGGTAAATAAATTAACACTGATCTGTGGAAGCAGTAAGATTTTATATGATTATGTGCACTACAGGATAGAATACCAAAAACTGAAATCATTGTGAGATTTATAAATGCATTCATTTCAACCTTTCCAGATCCATTTGTTTCTACTGACAAAATAAATTAAAAATCTAGAGAAGTAAATTCTGAAGTTCCAGTACAGGGTTCAGACAGTTAATGATGAACATTATAAGAAGTATAATTTCTTTTTCATCTTAAAAGAATGAGATATATAAAGCAGAATTTAGAGTTATAATTTCACATGGAATGTTGATTTGAGTTCAATACCTTTGGATGTTCCCTGGTGATTGTTTCTGAATAGCTGTCTTAGAAATCTTCACCTGAAAATTGTTTGCATTAGAAGTGGGCATTATGCAAATAAGTTTTGCTCTGTTTCTAGGTACAGGCTACAAGTTTTGTTTCTTGTTAACTTAAAGCAGTAAACTAATTCATTAAGGATTCTGAACAGCATGAGCAGAAGCAACTTTTAGTGTTTCAGTGTGTGGACTCTTTAGGATATATTTACCATTTTAAGCAGGATATCATAAATATTTATTGAAATAATTTTTTTCCCATTATATATGCATGAAGATAATTTGTGCAAATTTGGATTAACAAACACATATACTTTGGGATATTGGGTAGTATGAGACCAAGAATAAAAATTAACTGTTATTGTCTAATTGAAAGATTATGAAAAATAACAACAAAATAGTTTTAAACTTCAAAGAATGACTTAAAATATGCTGAATTACTCTTCTGGATTTCCTTTTTAAGATGGCTTTAAATGCTAATCCTCTTCAAGTCATTTTTAGATACTGAATAACTCATAGACAAGCTCAGAAAGGGCAAAATGCTATTATGCATATTAATAAAAAATACAAAAGTATCAGTTAAGCTTGCTTTGTGAAAGCTAGCTCATACAGACACTGAAAACTTAACATGTATCACTTCTGTAGTGTAAAATGGATAAAATCCAACGGTTGTTAGTGTATACTGAAGAAAATCAATATAACAGTAAGTGCACAATAGACTTTCTATTGTCATTACATTTGGAAATAAGTGTCATAAGGACTTTTTCAGATATAGATTACATTTAGACTTGTTGTTCTTGATGGCCACTAATAAATCTATCTTCTGTGATTGATTTCTGGTCTTGTTTTAATTCTATCATATTTTTGGCCTGTGTGCATACCATGGCAAATTTCACAGTTTGTGTCTAGTGTGAAGAAAGGCCTTCATATCCTCCATTATTTATTTTAATTTAGACACCTGATAATTTATTCACCACTTATCTAAAGTGATAATAATTCATTTGGGAACAAATATATGTGTAGTTAAGACATTGTACTGCATAATCTTTTCATTTATTAACATGGAATTTCATTTTTGTTGTGCACTGTGTAAATATAGTGGGATTTTTGTTTAAAAGGCTCTATGATCATGTATCTTGAACAATTAAACATTACCAACAAACTTTGTAGTCTTATTGTTAATTATTTTCTACAACATTTATAAATATATTGAGTAGCACTGTTTCCAGATAGATAATGGTAAATTCCCTCCAGAGTGAAAACTTCACTTTTCTTCATATCCTCTATTTTCTCTCATGTACTAAGTTATTAACTTTTACAGGACCTTCTGTGTCGCTGTTTATACTGGGAGCAGAGAGATGCAGCAACACACAAATTCAGCAGGAGAGGGCAAAAAAAGCAACTTTATTAATTTATAACCCCATTTTATATACCCTAGCCCCATAAGGCAATTGGTCAGTGATCACCCATCTCCTAGGGTGATTGGCTAAAGTCCTACAACACCCATTTCAAAATATTTTTCCAATGTACCATAAACAGAACTTAACACCAGGTGTTGGCGCAACTTACAAAAACCATCCTACTGTTTCTCATAACATGTGTGAGAAAGGCAGGACTCTCACCGAATATTGTGAGAACCTGAGAAAATCCCTCTGTTAGCAGCTTTTTAGCATCCACACTTCTGTTTACTTATTTTTCCTTTAAAAGCCTTTAGAGACAAAGGCCATTGTTAGATTTTGGAAATCTGAATGCATTATGACTAGATGACATAGATTTATGTGCTACTTGCTTTCTTTAAAACTTCCTGTAGATTCGTGTGGTAGGAATTTCTGATACAAAAGATTTTTAGTGCTTTCCCCCTTATATGTTGCATATAGTAATATATCTACTAATTTCATCTTTACTTAAATATTCAGGTTGATCTGTTGTAGTTTTCACTTTTAAAGTCCTTTTCAACAAGCATGCTATTAAATGTAATAATTTTCACTTTCTACCAAGGCTGGTTTAAATAGATAGGTTGCTGATATGTATATTAAGTTTCTTCACCTCCTTTTCAGATCTGTTTACGTGGGTAAATGTCATTTGACCAATATGTTCATTATATCAATTTGTTCTGAAATCTCTGATACCTACAACTAATTTGGAGCTACCCATCTGCTTCATTCGTATAAAGAATGCCTTCAGTGTGTCAATATCCCATAGTGGACGATGTTGTGAAAAAACACAGTAATATTTTTGGTTTGTATTTATCTTCTTAGGATGTTCCTTTTATATCTCACCTATGGCTGCACTCACGCATTGGCAGATTTCCTGCTTCTGAAACACTTTAAATGTTTTTAGTGTTTGCTCTTATGCTTTTGGCAGATTTTTGCTCAAAATATTTCCTGGGCTTACTGGAATTGTCTTACTACAACTTTACATTTAACTTGTTAGATGTGTGAACTGTCACGGGCAGGATACAGGAACAACCATAAAACCATAGATGAAATACAAATGCTAATTTTATTTTCATTACCTCATCAAGCATCACACAAGTGAGTGTGCAGGCACCATGAAGCTTGGTCCATGCTGGAGGGTCACCAAACCTGCTGGTTTCATCTGTATATTAGAGATTACCATAGATTACCACTGTGTTTTGACCTTTCCTACAGCAGGACAGGAATCTCAAGCATGTTTAATAGGGTGTCTCTAAATGTGTCAAGGACCTAATGTTATCTAAACTCAGATGTTCTACTTGTCAAATGCACAAGGCTAAACAACACAGCACTCCAGTTCTGTGAATCACCCCACCATGTTTCTGTGATGGCAACTATATCATAATTTTCCTGCTGTTAAGGAGGTTCAGGGTTCGCTGGTTTTACACATTGCATTACTTAAGTTTCTCCAGAAACTTTCCATGCTGCTTGCATCCTGCCATACTGTCCTTTCAGCAAAAAGCAGGGAGGTCCATATCCCCATAAGAACCAGGGTCTGCCCTACAGAGACTTCATCAGGCTATTTTGATTCTGTCCATAGTTCCTTGTCTCTATTGGATTTTTTGTAACAAGCTCCCCCCAGTGTGCCAGCCTCACTGTCTGATCAATATCCCCTGACATACTTAGTTTGAAACATTCCTCATCCTGTTAGAAAAGTTGCCTTTACCTCAATTTGATAAATAGATCCTGTCTCTCACTAGTCAAGTCATTCTTCAAAGAGAGATCCATGGTCATAAATCACAGAATGGTAGGGGTTGGAAGGGACCTCTCAAGATCATCTAGTCCAAGCCCCCACCACCATCTGCACTTCCAGTTGTCAGTTTACAGGATACACCCACTGATACCCAGACCTTTACTCTCCACCTATGGAAAGGAGAACACCATCTGCTTTCAACTCAGCTACCTCCAAAACTGTTCTTAATGGAGTCTCAGTTCCACTCTTTGGTGGTTAGGACACTGCACTAATTCTGTAAATTCAGATCTGAACATGTAGGCTTCCTCCTGATGCCAGAAGTCACAAGCTTCAAGAAGTTCTATCCTTGGAGTCTCAATCCTCCACTTGTTCAAGTATAGCCTCTTGCTAGCCTTACTACCTTGTACTGTGCAGTTCAGGCTTTTGTGTTTGCAGTGTTTCTGTGAAGACACTATCACCCTCCTGTTACTTGTGTGACTGCTGATGTACTCCCATTGTTACTTCACCTGCTGACTCAGAGCCTGGACTACAGGCCAGCTCCTGCAGATAATGCCACCATTGCACCAGCCACAGGGAGGCCTGCAGTTTAAGATCTCTCTGATGGCATCTACACTCCAGAAGGCTGTCTGAGTCAAGGCCATAGTCTTCCATGAGAGAATGTGCTGTTTGAACTGGTAGACTGTAGCATCTCAAAATGCAGATTTTAAGAAGTAGCTAGGCAACATAACAGAATTGTGTGGAAGGGGTCTACATTGAGACGGAAGATGGAAAGCATGAATGGTTTGCCTCCAACTTTTGTCTTCACACCTTAAATTTCCCTTACACTGTCAAAAATGTTAACAAACATGGAATTTCTTTTCTGGAGGTGTGCAGTAGAACTTATCTCAGTGAATATTTCACTTTCCATTATAAATAATCAGATTTGCTATATTTTATGAAGACTTTTATTTCTGAGTGTACAGTGCAGCACATAAAACAAATGCAATATGTACATAAAACCTGCATATTTATATTGAAAAATATTACCAAATGAAATGTTTTTAAAAAATTTGGTTTCAACTTGGCTGTAAATCAGCAAGTGCACTTTAACATTCATTTATTCATTGAAAAAAAACAAAGAGTAATTAAGTCCTTTCTTTTACAATGTTTTTCTTTAGAACTGTCTGGGTAATACTGAACTGTTTCCTGTAACTGAACTTTCAGTAGGAAAATTTTTCAGCGTGCATTTCTGAGACCAGAACATTTTAAATTAACGGAAACTATTGAGAGGTCTTTGCCACTGGGTAACATCCAGGGGTGTAGTGGGTCTGGCTGAGCTACTTTTCCCCATCCAGCCCTCATGCTGCAGTACTGGGAGCTGGATGATGTTGATAACACACCCGTGTTATGACTGCCAGTGCTCACACGGCACCAGAGGCTGGGGGGCAAGATGGAGGCAGGGGTCCTCAGAGCTGACCAGTGGGATTTTCCACACCATATGATGTCAGCTCAACTATAAAGGGAGAGGGCAGGAGGAGGATGGGGGGTCATTCTGCTTTGTCCTCCAAGTGGCTGCTGTGTGTTCCCGGAGCCCTGCTTCCTGGACCCGGCCCGACATCGCCTGTAAACAGGAAGTACCGAATAACATCTTATCTATCATAACTGACGGCTCCTTGTGTCTTATTCTCTCCCTGCGTGCCATGCTGACGGGGGTGGGGGGAGTGATAGAAGGGCTTGGTGGGCACCTGGTCGTGTGCCAGGGTCAACCCCCCACAAGGGGCTATGAGTTATGTTTTCTTTTTGGTTGTCTCCAATGGGATAGCATGTTAAAATATCTCCAGCATATCACTGAATCTCAGCAACATGTGAATGAAATTGAACTGTTTGGTAGACAAGATTACTTACTGTTTAGAAGAGGAAGTTAAACTCCAGGTAGAAGTACAGAAAGTGAATACTTGAAATAAAGCTGCCTGGAGAATCCAGAAATGTAGGTGTACAGACAGGAATTTAGCAAATACATGCATTCTCCTGTGGAAACTGTGGCAATATCTATATAACATACAATAATCCAAACATCAATTTTACATTTTATTCACAACTAATATGGGAAACTATATTAAAAAAACCCACCCCACACAGCCCTGACTACAGATTTATATGCCTTTAGGGCTTTTGCTCAAGATTTATGATTGAGAGCTTTTTGGTAAGGGAAACATGAAAGTAAACTGAATTTGAAATGTTATTTTGCTGCTTTCCTATCATAACTGTTACATTTTAATTTATTGATATGAAACATTATAATAACAATTATATGTTCAGAATGTAAATCTAATACTTTTTATAGTCAAATGACAGCTATCCCGGAGGCTAAATGCTTGTCATGCATACACTGTAAAATATATGTTTGCTTCAGTCTTTTGAGATTCCTCAATATACAACTCAGATCTCAGCTGAAAAATGTAATATGAATTTCATTTCATAGCTGTCACCAGGGAGTAAAAAAATATGCCTGACTGAATAATACGGAGTTCTCTTTTTGTATGTTTCAAGTCTTTGAACGTATCAAGAAAAGGCTTAATCAAGGGCTTAAAAAATGTTTATTAAGACATGTCCAGATGCTATTGCATTTGAAAAGACAGTTGCAAAGAGAATCTCAAGTATATTATATTTAAGAGTTCTTGCTGGGATTAAAAATGAAAAATCTTCAAATAAATGCAGATGATCAGAGTGAAAAATTAATTTACAAAATTTCTGAGCTTTTTGACTAGTCATATATCAGCATTGCTTTGAAATGCTTAGTATTTTTAATTACATGTGTCAGATGCTATGCATTTCAGAAATAAATTTTCTAGCTTTTAATGAGATAAGGTTTTATACCTACAGTCCAGACAGATTCAATTTTTTAAAATATGCAAGGGAATTCTAAAAGAGGGGGCCTCAAATCCCTCATACTGTTGTAAATAAACAAGTCCATATGAAGAAATACTGTCACAAAGCTGTGAGGTAGTGTTAACATGGAGAAGGACCAGGATATTACATGAGGAGAAATAATTGACCTTGATGAGACTGAAGTAGCGCGACACGCAGGGCTACCATGTCAAGGCCAAATATAAAACGAATTTCAGAAATTTATCTATGGAGTGAAATAATGAAGAGTGTAAGTAGGCCACATTTTTAATAACACAATGTGTCACCAAAAGAAATCAGATTTGGAAATAAATGTGACTGTAAAAAGATTCAGCTGAAGTACATCCAATAGAGAAAGTGCAGTAATGATTTTTGAACCATAGTGAGACTGCTTCCATAAAGTAATCACGTAGGTGCAGGGACTATTCTTGTAAATTAAACACATACAAAGATGGAAAGTGAGAATAATAGAGGTCTATATAAATTAAAGGAAACTAAAGAAACATGATATTCTTTATCCTAAATCTGGAGGACAATGTAGATAACAGCAAGTAGTAGATTAGGAGGATATACAACCATAAAAGAAAGTGAAAACTTCTAAAATAAATATTGCACAAAACATACACAAAGTAGCTACCTGCTAAAAGAAAGTAATTTCAGAGGTTCTGGACAGCGTTTCCAGTTTTTGTTTTGTTTGTATAGACTGTTTAGGTTTTGTTTAATGTACTTTCCTTCCTTTTTCTAGGTAGCTTTATACTCCAAGCATTTTGAAAAAAAACATGAAGTACATGTATGTAAAAGGCTTAAGACAATATATTTTTAAAATTGATTAATAACTTCAGGTAATACAAAAATATTCGGTTGTCGTCTTTATGGGTTTTTTTATAAGAAAGTTATCTCTTTTATTCTCTGTAGACTTCAGACAGAAATGTCTGAACATGGATGTTGTTTACCTGGATTTCAGCAAAGCCTTTGATATTGTTTCCCACAGCATCTTCATGAAAAAAATGGCTGCCTGAGGCCTGGATGGGTGTACACTCTGCTGGATCAAACACTGGCTGGATGGCCAGGCCCAGAGAGTGGTGGCAAATGGGGTTAAATCCAGTTGGTGTCTGGTTACAAGTGGTGTTCCCCAGGGCTCAGTGCTGGGTCCACTTCTGTTTAGTATTTTTATCAATGATCTTGATGAGGAGATTGAGAGCACTCTCACTAAATTTGCAGATGACATCAAGTTAGGTGGGATTGTTGAAGTGCTTGAGGGTAGGAAGGCTCTTCAGAAGGACCTGGACAGGCTGGATTTTTGGTCTGAGGCCAATCATCTGGTCTTCAACAAGGTCAAGTGCAGAGTCCTGCACTTGGACCACAACAACCCCAGGCAATGCTACAGGCTTGTGGAGGAATGGCTGGAAATCTGCTCAGCAGAGAGGGACCTGGGGGTGTTGATCAACAGCCAGGTAAACATGAGCCGGCACTGTGCCCAGGTGGCCAAGAAAACCTATGACATCCTGTCCTGCATGAGGAATAGTGTGGCCAGCAGGACTAGAGAAGTGATTGTCTCACCGTACTTGGCACTGGTGAGGTTGCACCTTGAGTAGTGTGTTCAGTTTTGGGCACCGCAGTGTAAAAAAGACAGTGAAGTGCTGGAGTAGGTCTAGAGAAGGGCAATGAAGCTGGTGAAGGGTCTTCAGAATAAGTCTTATGAGGAGTGGGTAAGGGAGCCAGAAATCCCCTGAACTCAAGTATGATGAGTGTATACTCTGAACTGTGTATTCTCACACAAAATGTAGACCACATACTTAATGAAGTCAGCTACATATTTGAGAACAGATAACTTTAGACTTCTCCAGAAACATAAAGGAAGCTTAGGTGCCTATTCATTGAAACTTGGTTTGTGATAGTGACATTTTCACATAAGTAAAGTGGCTTTAGACAGAGTAGGGAGACACCTAAATCATTTATGTTCTTCCCAAGGATAGGAACTGTGTCTTGGGTGCAGTCCCACTTAACCAGTATCTTGAGTTGATGATACAGTTTTGTCAAACTTGACTCCACCAGAAGTTCTTTGCTTAGTTTTGAGTAAAATAAATCCAATGTGAAGTATAACCCTGTTGTAAAAACATAGATTCAAATTCTGCTTTGAGTTTTTACTTCTAGTATGATTTTCTTTCCATTCCTCACCTCCAACATGATACTTTTATTGCCCTTCAAAGGTATCAGATCTTTGATCCACAAAGCTTGGCTTAAGGAGAACGAAACAACATTTTATCAAATGTGTGGGTGAAACCATAAAAAAACCTGCATTCACAAAAAAACCCAAATAATGCAAGTTCTAATTATCACACAAACTTCTGATGCTGATATATAAACAATAGATAATTCAATATAGAGAGAGAAGTAACCATGCAGGTAATGTGTTACAATACTGGCACAGGTGTCTAGTATGTATTCCATTCCAAGACAACAGAAAATACACACTTGCAAAGAGGATAACTTTTTTTCTACAACCTGAGACTGTCAGCACAAAATCAAATTATTCCATTGTTTAAGTTGTACCTATGAAACATTTGTCTGAACAAAGTGAGCATGTTATGACTGCTGTCTCATATATGTATCAAAGGTTTCAAAAGATGACATTCTTAAGGTAGACTCATCTAAGCAGCTGAAAGACCAACTTAACTTTCTCATGTTCTCTTTGTAGAAGGAGTACAGTATGAAAAAAATCACAGCTCTCCCCCCTCCTCCTTTTGTAGCTATCCAGATACTGCTCTAGCATCTCATAAAAAAACAAATTAAAAATCAGTATCTGCCTAATTATGGGGATAATAAAGCACTTACTGTCCCATCATATAACACCTATGCACACACGTACATGCACACACAATGCCCACATGCATGTACATGCACAAAGGGAAATACACCCCTCAAGTTTCAAGTCCTAGGCCAACCACTAACTAAGGAAAAATAGGGAAACATTTATTTCTGGGTGGCATTTCAGCATCTGTCTTCAGGAACTTTGTGGATATGAAGCATATGAACTTGCAACTAACAGGGTTAGAACAGTAGACCAGATGCTCTGATCCAGTATGACAACATCTGAATTCTAATGCTACCTAGCTTGGGGCAAACCATGCAATGCAATCTGAAGTAGCAGCCTTTCATGCTCTTGATGTAGAAGGACAGCAGCATGGCAAGCAATCTGTTATAAGTCTTTTACAGCTAACAGTCAGAGTTGCATGATTGTCACTTTATGAATAAAAGAATGGTTTTCCCTAATTTATTAAACTATATTTCTCAGGATCTTGATAAAGTGAAACAGCTGGCTATTCAAAAGATTTCATACATTTCACAATGGCTTATATGTTTTTTTCCTCTTTCTCAAGTTTTAGAACAGCTTAAGATTGACAGATTTGAAAAATTATTGCTTTGTTTATATTGCTTTTGTTATATGTGTGAAAAGTCCCATAAAAACATGGCTGCTTTTTTTCTCTGGAACACAGAGGATGATAGTTACAACTGATGTGCATGCTGCTACACTTGAGAGTTTATTTGGTTTCAATGATATATTAGTCTGAGGAAAGGTGACTTTATAAATCATGTAAGCACTTTTTTTTTCATCATACTTTGGCACCCACATTCTGCTCTGCCATGAAACAAGTATGATAAAAGTGAAGACAGTGTTGGTTACCTAAATACTTACCACTTCATAGATTGCAGATCTGAAAAGCAAGGCAATTCATTTTATGTAATCCAACAGAAATGCTGAATGATACTTGATGCACTTGATGTAGTGCAAAGTGGACAAGGTACCTGAAATGAATCACTTAATGAAAAATGCTCAACACTAATCCTCTGGAAAATTACACAGTTATTCACTTCTTGTGAATTGTGGTTATTATCCAAATACATGTAAGGTAAAGAACTAGGAATTCTATAACCATCTTTGCAGGCTATACATGTACTAGGTAACACTTTCCTACAAAAATACTCTCATTAAATTCAATGAGACTGTAGCTTAGTATTCAAATAAACAATGAAAAAGATTTTTCTGCAAGTTCCTTTGAAATGACACCTTTTGTCAAAGAAGACAATTTCCTGAATGGTTCAATGGACACTGAAATTTAAGAAAGTTTTTAAAATAATCATGTATATAAAATCTTTAAATAAAAAACAAATTAAGCCATATGTAAAGTACTACCTGTACCACTTATATAATAATATTTCATGAATCAATTGATTACACCAATTATATATTGGACATTTTCACTCAAACCTTTCAGTACATGAAGTAAGTGAAAGTTGTTCTTATTTACCTGTGTGATATGTAGGTAAACAGAACAGACCATTTCTGTACTTTTCTGATGAGTTATTGTGTTTGTTTCATTCAAAGTACAGTATTTCTCTGAGACATTTTAGACTTTCATTATTCTCAAGAATAAAATAAAATTAAGTAGGGAAATATTCAAGATACTTACCTAAACAAACTCTACAATTTTCATTTATTTTTACATTTATACCAAAAGTGATGTGGGAATGGCAGATGAGATTAGATGAATAATGTTGATAATGTTTTCATGTCACACTGGAAATTTAACTAAATAGATTGAGGGGATTTTGTACCATATCTTCAGAATTGCCTGGCTTTATTTTCTTAATAAAAAATTATCCTTCTGATGTACTGGTAAATAGGTTATGTTAGTATTCATGCAGTAGATGCTGACAGACAACATTTCTTGGATTTGCTAGGATTCTTATAAATGTAAACATTTATTTTTCGGTATTGTTTGGCTTGATAAGAGAAACTATTACCATCATGCTGAAAAAAACCTGTTGGGAAAATGGGTTTATCTGATTATTGGTTTATTGTTTGTTTGGTTTTTTGTTTATTTGTGTTGGGTTTTTTTTTCCCCTGACATGTAAATGAATGACAAATCTTTATTAAAAATGCTTCAGGGGAATTGACTGCATTTTGCTGGCCTTCCCCAAGCTGCATAGCTTAGTTTGAATCCTTTGAAATGTGCGATAGTTTACACATTTCTCAGTTTTTTTGGAGGCTATTTTGCAGTAAAAATTCTCCACTTCCATGCAAGACATTCTTACTTTGTGGAATGTGATTACTACAGTGTATAGGCTATTACAATATGGATATTGTTATTTAAAATAAGCAAGCACAGCAGAAGACCAGCTTGGCTGAACTGGGAATTCTTGGAACTCGGGAGGAAAAAGAAACTGTATAATCCGTGGAAGCGAGGTCAGGCTTCTCAGGAATATTGCAGAGTTGTGGTTTGCATACTCAGGAAGAAAACACAAAATGCCAAAGCTCAACTAAAGTTGAAACTGACCAGTGTTGTATCAGACATTAAATCTTTTTAAGTATGTCAATAGCAAGAAGAGGTCCAAGGAAAACATTGGACTGATACTTGTTGAAGGTGGTCACCTAACAAATAAGAATGGAGAAAAAGTGGAGGCATTCAATGTTTTTTTGGCCACAGTCTTTAATAATACTGATAGACTTTGGACTGCCCAGTCCTCCAAGTCAAAGAATCACTGTTCTGGTCTGAGTTAGAACAAAACATTCTGGTCAGAGATTTTAATTTTCATCTCAGTCTCTTCTAGCTAACTGCACTTTCTGAAGTTAATGGAGTATTTTTGCAGGCAGTGTCTGCTTCTAGCATGTTTAGAGTTCTCCATGTTTAGAGTTACTACCAAAGATGGATACATAGAAAGGCTCTTTACTTATACTTGCTCCTGTGCAGACCAAGGTCACTGCTAAAACTTGTGTACCATGTTGGGTGGTGCAGAAAGTAAAAAGCTGCAGCTGCAGGGAGGAGCGGACAGGACAGGTGACACTAAACTGATTAGTGAGATATTACCTCCCATGTATATCATATACAAGATAAAGCTGAGGGATCACAAGAGTCAAGCTCTTTTCCTCTGTGGCCAGCATCCAAGGAGGACTCCGTCAGTTCTGCCTTCAATCCTAATCTGTGTGTTTCTGAATCCAGTTCCAGAATCAAGCTCCTGAATCCACTTCCCATTTGCTGCTGAGTTTGTCAGGGATTTCCCCAGTGCATGCCCAAAACATGAGTGGTGATGGTGTAATTGCCATCATGGGATTTTGGGTTCAATATTGGGTTTGTATATATTTCATTTTATTATTAATATCTTCATTAAAGTTGTTTTCGTTTTCTTTTCCAATACATAAGTCTCTTCCTCTTATTTACTTTTTCTTCCCCTTTGGGAAGGGAGAGGACTTAATAAAGAGGGTCTGTCATTTGTCTAGTGGCTGTCCCAGCCCTAATACTTGACAAGCACAGGTGAAGAAACAGTGACTTTCCATCTATGGACACTGAAATTTTATGGGACTGGCTGTACCACGTAAATGTTCAGAAGTCCATGGGGCCTGATGGGATTCATCCCAGACTACTGAAGGAGCTAGCATATGTTACAGCAGGACGTCTCTTGATCCTCTACTGAAGTTCTTTAGAGTCTGGAGTGGACTCTGCTGACTGGAAGCTAACTAACATTATTTCAATTTGCAACCAGGCTTGAGGAAGGATACAGGAAACCACAGACTTGATAGTGTAACCTTCATATATGGAAAAATTATGGAGGAGATCATACCAGGTCCTATTGAAAGACATTGAAAGGACAATGCAATCATCAGGCACAATCAACATGGGGTCACAAAAATGAAGTCCTGTTTAATTTGATATCCTGCTATGACAAGGTCACCTACCTAGGGGATGATGGGAAGGCGGTGGTTGTAATTTTTCCGAATTTTAGCATGGCTTGTGATGCTGTCCCTCACAGCATCCTTAAGTGATCTTGACATTCCATACCTTACTTTCATTTTTACAGTCATACTCCTGCATTCAGCAGGAGGACTGTATATTTGCAATCCCTTTTGTTTGCATTGCTATTTATCTTGCAACCTTTGTTACTTAGATGCTTCCACTGTGCAACTATATACATTGCTGTTTGCCTCTTCTGTTGTCATACTGTTCACACATGTAAAATTCTTAAGCATTGCACCTGGCTATTCCATCACAATGTTAACAAAATACATACTGTTGCTGGTTACACCATTTTATCATACTTACATTGGGGTGTAAGGCAAACTAATATGAGTTATATCATGATTAGTACACTTAAGATTTCTAAATGTTTCAAGTCTCTGCTTTGTCTACACAATTCCTAAGGTGGATGACTGACACCATGTAAGATGCTGAAAAAAAAAAAATACTGAGTATGTTTAGGGTCCCTTTCAGGGAGAGAAGTCCTTGTTTCTCATGTATGCACTTTGTCATTCCCTTGGTGCAGAATTAATTTGTAAGTGGCAATGTCTGTCTGCAGGGCAAACTGCCATAATTTGCCTGGAAAGGGCAAAAACTCATAGAAGTTCTTAAATTGAGAGTTTTATCTAGAAAAATGTTGGATGCCAATTCATGAGTGCCTAAAATTACAAAACTGAATTGAGTAGTTTATACCATTTTGCCAACCAACATCCATAGTGTGATTCAGCTAATCAACCTTAAACTACACAGTGTCTTATTTAGACACCTTAGGTTTCTCTTTTAATAAACAGACAGCAATAGGATATTTCATCTTATTCTAAAGAACATGTTCAAAAAAGAGCAGGTACATTTTTCCTCTGAAGTGCTTATTACTTAATCTTTACGAAAGAAACAATCCAGAATGGTTAACTCAGAAGTAGGCATACACATTACAGACCTCTTAAATTAGATCTGCCTTGGTGAACATGGCAGACACTAAGCAATGCCAATCCTACCCATTCTAACTCTTCGAGTAAACAATAACTGTAAGGGTGTTCTGCTGCTAAATTAGCCTCTTTTGTCAAGGTTCTACTTTATTTAAAGGACAGATATGCGAACAGAAGGGAGGAAGATTAAACTATGTTTCCAGTGAGATATCATTAAATGTAGAATCTATGATATCACTGAGGAAACTGGGGAGAGGAAAGGGTTAGTTATATTTTAGCTACTAACTTTAACAAAATATTATTGTTCCCAGGACAAATGGAACAGAATTTAAGGCATGCTAGCATATTTGTGTTGCATAGCACTTGGTTCTTCTCTGAAACACTGTGTTCCGCAAACTCTGCTTTTGTGTGTTCACAGTGTCTGAAATAAGAGTTTTTTATTTCCATCCAACACAGTAATATTTTTACAATATGAAATTGCAGGTGTATTTTGCATATCATTAAAAATGGTGTGGGGACTTGTGGATTTCTTCAGGGTACCTTTAAAATTACTTTTGGAGGCCTATATTGGGTGACATTGAGGGTGTATTTGATGCAGTTTTATCCATACTGCCTTTTGGGGAAGACTTTGAACTCAGCTGTCTCTTAAAACATGCCTAAATATTGTTTTTTGAGAGCCATTTGGAACAGATAGAAATGGAGACAGGGAGTAAACTTGCAGCAATCTAAAGCAGATGATCAGAATCCAATGGAATTTCCCTATCTCTCCTCTATTTAGTCATGTGGATCCTATTAGTTTCAAACCTTGTTTCCACTTTACTGATTCTGTGCTACTTGTGAATTTTCTTACCAATGCAATATGACCAAGATTCATTGCACCTGATATTTAACTGATAATAACTAAAATATTAATATTGCTGCTGATGGCTTTAGATGCTGAAAGACCTTCAGAGAGTGATTGAGTTCATCTTCAGTGTCTGTCATTCTCTACTGATTCCTAAGAGAGTCTATGGCAGCTATTCTTACAACTCAACTGCTTTCAGTTTAAGTAAGATGAATTTTGACAATGTTCAGAGAAAACCTGGCTCACTATTGCAGCTACTCTTCTGTTTTGGACATTCTGTATCACTCTTCTGTTACCCAGTCTCATTCAGTTGGTTTAACCATCTTCAAATTTTAAGTGAAGCAGCATATGAAGATGTTAGCACTTGGTGATATGTGTGACCTATAATTCAACAGAACGCGTATCATCTGTATCTTTCACTACAAATGTAGGATGTTATGCAAACTGAATACAAAAGCTGCCTTGCCATTCTGATCATAAAGATGGATTACAAAGCATCTCTAACTTAAAGCTTTTCTAAATTATGTATTATTGGGAGATAAAATGTCTTGCAAGGGTTGACAGCCTGAAGACCAATGTAGTTCTCCACAGGAGTATCTGAAAACATAAAATATTCTTGAGAATTCCCTAGTCTAATTCTGCTCCTGAAAACTTTGAAGTTTTGAGGTATTTACTTAAGAGTTTTAAGAAAATAAATAGCAAAAGATTTTAAAAGTATTTCTGTTCTTCATCTTTCACTACACTGCTAATGAAATGTGTTAACTTACAGAAAGAATCTGGACTGTATATCTTCTCCAGGTATCTCTCAAAGGCAAATAAAAGCAAGTACAGCAATTTTATTTCAGTTATTTATCTGGTTTTACTTTCATTCTTTGTAAAACAGATACCATCTTTTTGGAAGTCAGTTTAGACTCTTCTGGCGCCTTCTGTGCTTGCTCCTGGTGACAGATCATTGAGTGCTTCCCATGCTCTCACCTGATAAAGAATAAAGTTTAGTAGGAGAAGAATCTGAGATAAAGTAAATGTAATATAATCATCATCCGTTAGAGTCTAAAATAAGTAAGCAAGCACGATCTCTAGAATGCTCAGCCTTTCAAACTCCGACTGTTTAAGACAACCCCATATCATCAGGCTTCTACACAGATGTGCCAAACTAGCTACATTACTGGACAGGTATTTTTATGTTTACCTGACATACACTCTACAATGACTGTACAACACTGTAGTTTAATAAAATCCTAATAAAACTTTGGTCTTTTCCTTGACTTGCCTCTGCCTTTGATCGTCACCAAAGGGATTATGCATTCTTATGGGTTTAGATTTTGTCGGGGTTTTTTGTGTCTTTTTTTTTTTTTTTTTTTTTAAACTGGAACAGAAATTGTTTATACTTATTCACTGTATGTCCATCGAAGTAGTATCCTCGTGTAGCAAGCCTAAACTAAATTCAGTTACATGCAGCAACTCTGTTTTGACAGAATAGGAGAATGTAAGCAGTGAAGTAGCTAATCAAATTTCCACCTATTTTTGAAGTGTTCAGCTTTAAATGAGGGTAGATATTTTAAGATATTATACTAGAAATGAAGTTAGGCATTTGATTATAATAACTTATGGGTACATCTAATCCTAACCATAGAATTTCACTGTTTGTGGGAAGATAAAATCTAAACAGAAAAACCTGTTAGTAGTCACTTTAGATATCAGCTGTGTTAGAGTATACTCAAAGCCATGAATCATGAATTGAAATTGAGATACCATAACTATGTGTTTTCATTTGGGGAGTAATTTTCTCTCCATCATTGGATTTCTGATATGCTTAAGTGTTTCTTTTTTATCTGAAAAGAATTCATCCAAATGCTAGTACTGCATTAATTTTAGAAAAGTAGTCTTACACTAAGAGAAGAGTTCATAGGGAACTTCATTTCGTGCAGATCATGTCATTATTCAACAACGGTCTTTAAGAAGATTGACAAACACCATTATTGGTGTTGAGAAGCAGTGGATAGCAGCAAAGATGCAGTTAGCAATACCTGTGAACTGTGGCATGATTTTAAAAGCTAAGTACATGGCATAGATAGAAGGACATTTTATTTTGAATGACAGCAGAAATTCAGATGAGACATCAAGTTATCATCCTAAAGAACAGTGGTACTTTTGTCATAACTACATTTAAAAATAACTCTAGGAAGTATCCTTTATTTAATAGCTCTGCACTATTCATCTTCCCTGCAGTGAGTGATGACCCTTGCAACTGTAGTAATTAAACTTTTCAGTTGCAATAAGGGCCTCTAATGGTCTCAAAAGGAGATTTACAAATTAGAACTCTGACAGCCCAGCCCTCTGAAAAGAAAAATTCTATTTCCCCTTGGCTTTTTAACTCCAATTCAATCTTGGCAGATAGAGTCAGGTGTGAAAAATAAATATCACATGATCATGGACTTTATGCTGGTAATCTGAATGTGCATTTTCTATTACTTAATCACTGTGATATAAATATTTTATATGCTGCTAGTTAGTAAGTTCTCCATCTAGTGAGAGAAGAAGCAACTAAATATTTATTATGGGCTAGGCACTAACAATGATACAATAAAAATGAAGTGGAAGGGCATGAACAAGATTGGTAGGTGGAACACAGTCTAGTGGGAGATTCTTTTAGCTCTCACCATAGTGTATCATACCGGAATGTTCCCTAGCAAGCTGTACTTAAACTGTGTCCAATTCAATTGTGTGCAGAGAAGAAAGTAGCTTGCAAAACCACCTAAAAAGCTAGTGTTTACTAGAACTAGTGGAGATGCCTTAACTTTTTAGCCAAGGTGTAGTATAGGTGAGATCACAGCTGTATCCATTCACCATTCAGAATTCTGCTAAGAGCTCCTCAGCTGACCACTACATATGCACTCAAGACTCTTCTTAAACTGCATTTTGAATGCCAGAATTAGAAACTGTACAAACCTTCTGAGGCATGGCCCGTGTCAAAGAGAGCTTTACTCAGTTCCCCATAATCCTGTCCTACCCCATCATTTTAATCACTATTTGTCAGATATTATTATCATTTCTTAAAACAATGTGCATTAAAAGAAACAATTAAATTTAACTTTGCTTAAAGACTCCTATAGTAAGTCTACCCTCAACTGCCTTATTAAGCTAAGTAACAGGAATACACAATTAAACAATAATTAGATAATGACTTCTGCTGAGGTGAAATTATAATTAATGAAGTTTAATTTAAAGTATTGACCTTGAGAGATAATAAACCACGCTAATTAAAACTAGAAGTTAATTTATTATACCACAGATTTTCAAAACACTGGAGGCTTTAGGGAGGTGTGACTTTCCTTCTTTCCTCAATGACATGGGCTTGATTCACTGTTTTTTCCTTTAAGGGAAACAAATATATTCTCAAAGATTCAGATGTAGCAGTTAAAAAAATTATTGCTGAAGGTGAATTAATATAATTCATTTCCTAGTTTGTATTGAAATGGACTGGAATTATTCATACTGTCTTGCATCTAAACTATGAAATTCTCCAGATAAAAGACAGTATCAAACAACATACGGTGCCTTGAAAAGTTTTTCTTCTAGATTTGAGACAGAACAAAGATTCACATAACTTTATCTTGGTGATTTTCATGCTCTTACCGTAACACATATTGACTACCATGACCCACATGCTGATTAGTTAAAAGACTAGGAATTTAAAAATATAACTTAAAATTAATTAGATGTATGTTCAGATGAGTTTCTCCCTCCTATGTCTGTAAAGCATGTAAAAGAAGTGTAGCAAGCAGGCTGAGGGAGGCTATTCTCCCACTCTACTTTGCTCTCATGAGAGCCCACCTGGAGTACTTTGTTCAGCTATAAGGCCTCCAACATAAAAAAGACATGGACCTGTTGTAGCAGATCCAGAGGAGGGCAACAAAGATGACCAGGAGACAGGAGCACCTCCCCTATGAGGACAGGCTGAGAGAGCAGGAATTCTTCAGCTTGAACAAGAGAAGGGTCTGGGGAGACCTTACTGTGGCCTTCCAGTATGTAAAGGGGGCCTACAGGAAACACAAGGAGGGATTCTTTAACAGGGATTGTACTGATAGGATGACAGTGATGGTTTTAAACTGAAAGAGGGTAGATTTAGATTAAATATCAGGAAGAAAACCTTTATTGTGAGGGTGGTGAGGCACTGGAAAGTGTTGCACAGGGAGGTTGTGGATGTCCCTCCCTGGAAGCGTTCAAGACCAGGTTGGATGGGGCTTTGGTCAGCCTGGTCTAGTGAAAGATGTCCCTGCTCATGGCAGGAGGCTGGAACTAAATAGTCTTTAATGTCCCCTCCAACCTATGACATTCTATGATTCTATTTTATGATTAAAGGTGCTATTCAAGATGTTAATACTATGCTATAGAAGTATTTTGATTTATTTATGGCAGAGGGCTGTCTAGTAAGGATTTTTAGATATTTTTGGGGGTAAATATTATTAATGGGTTTTTTTTGTATTTCTGCCTGAGGTAAAGGTAAGCAATAGGTTCCATGACAGATTGGTTCTATGAAATTCTGTGAGAATAAACACCACTATGAGAGACAATTTTTCCTCTAAGCTATATTTTTTTAAATTGCATCCTTAAGTGACACTATGAAGTTTTCTCTCATTTAAAATAACATTAATCCACTTACTACAGAAAAGTGGTCATATGAATATTTGGCATGAATATTTGCTGGTATTACAAGTATATTTTTATTTATTAATGAAGATTATTTCAGGAACATTTATAAGGAGATATCACCCTACAGCTTACCTTGAAAAATAGTTTGTTCTGTGAATAGTCCCATCGATTTCAAATAAACTCAATAATCAATATTCTTTTTGAAGTACATAATACAGTCCAGGTTCCCTATTGTTGTACAACGTACATCCACTGGATTTAGTAGAATTACATTGATTTAGACCATCTGAAGATCTGGCACATAAATCATGCAAAAATTATATTCCAGTACACTGGGAAATCAGTAGGCTTGTTTGGAAAGTAAATATCATCTAGAAATTCTGGAACTGTTCCTATAAAGATTAAGCGTAATAATTATTACTGATAGTATATTGCTTCTTTCTTTCTAAGAGCGAATAAGGGTGGCAGAATATAGGAATAGATTTTTGGGATTAACTTTCTTATGCATAAAACACATTCCCATAAATCTGATGGAGGTTTTTTATCAATGCTTTATTAACATTAAGTGCTGATGTAGGAAGACAAAAATAGCCTTCCACAATATATACTGAGAGGCCAGTCTGACAGAATAAATTTCATTTGTTTGTGACCCAGCCTCATACTTACATTGTTAAGCCTTTATATTCTTGGCAGTATGGGTCTTCAATCCTGAACACAGATCCTCTTTCCATTTGAATTTATAATGCAACCAGAAAGGCATCTTGGAAAAACACTCACTTTGACTTGTAAAAATGAAATTGTTTTAGACTGCAAGGATAGTCAGTTGGAAAGTGTCTTGAAGCAATATTTCAGCATTACATGGTCTACTTAAATGCTTTCATCTTTCAAATAAAGCATCTACTCCTATTCAGATAAAGAACAAGAGATCATCCACCTCTTTATATTGTCTTTGTCTTATTTCAGTTGTAATTCTGACCTTCTCAGAGCGAATAGGACAAGGAAACTCATTGGTGAAGTCTAGGGCATTGTTTTTCAGTCTCTGTTACTTCAGAAGTGTCTGTGGAGTGTAGCAAACACTTTATTTCCATAGATAAAATGAAATAAAACTGATTCTATACAGAAAAAAATCTATACTTAAGTTAAAGCAATGTTGAAACTAATGTAAATTCTGGTTTGAAGGCAAACCAGCCCTTGCTTTTACTTCATGGATAAATTTCTAGTCCGCACCCTATTGTGGAAATGCTTGTTATTGGGTAATCAAAATAACAGCATAACAACTTTTATATAAGTTTATATAAGTTACCCATACATTTCAAGGTCTAAATTGAAGATTTTTGTTCAACTGTACCTTTTGATGAAATTATATGAGCACATGTTTATTTTCCATATACCAGCTTTACTACAGCAGTATTTTACTACTGCTCTATGCATGAGCTTTATGAAATTTTATATATACATATATGCATATAAATATATATGTGTGTTTGACTGTTTTGAGGTAAAGAACCTATCACTTATCACTTCCTTGAGTGCCATGACTAACTGCATTTGAATAAGAGCAATTTTAGTTTGAACACTCTGGAGCACATTGGCTTTTGGCTCAATTCTGCAGAGAGCTGTGTGGAGTGCTGAGCATCTACAATGTTCACTGCCTTCACTGGCTTTCACTGAGGGCCATTGAGTACCTCCTAGGATTCACTCCTATGCCCAAGGGCATTTAGAGGACTTCATAAACTCCAGATGAATGAGTCATGTTATATTCATTAGTGTCATCTGTAAAGCAAGGCATTTATATGATCATGTCAAAAATCCCCAACCTTGTTGTCTCTTACACTCGCAAAGCAAGAGACAATTTTTAGTATCGCCTGGTTTTCATGGAATGAAGCGTTGTGTAATTACAAACTCCGTATTAATCTATATTAATATATTCACACTGGATTTCTGTGATTAGTGTTTATATATATAAAATACAAATATGGAAACACATTCCATGTGCAAAAATAGACAGTGAGATGAAAAGTGTAGAAGCTGCAGTTCTGCACAAATGACTCTGATCACTTAATGACTCATAATGGCTCACTGAGAATCTGAGGCGTAAAGTGATGAAGTACAGCTTGTTGACAGCCACCCACATGTGACAGCATATACAGTAATCCAGTGATACAGCAATAATATTATGCCACAAAATTTTAAAAACTTTTGACTGAGTCAAAGTGAAGTTTGGACATATGACAGCAAAGCCAACCTGCAAGTTCCTCTTCCTTCATGAGATCTATCTTAATTAACAATTGAAAATGAGCACGTAATTTCTTCCTGAAATGCGCTTGTGGTGTTCTGCCTAGTGAGCAATTGCCAACATCAGATAACTTGAACATTATTTGCTATAGCTCAGTGTGCATTACCAGTTTCAGGAAAAACCCTTATGGGAAATTTCCATACAGTGAGTGACCTCAGAACCCAGAGTGAATGGATGCTGTCCTATAAAAGGATGATCTTACATCTTCTGTATGTTCTCTGGTTTTGACTACAAACATGTTGCTTAATTTGCAGTCCTATCTAATTTTAATCAAGTGGTGAAACAAGAAGAATGTGCTCTCATGACACACAGTATTTTCCTTTCCTAGCTCAGAAACATCAAGTAAGTAGTACCATCGATACAAAAACATCATCCTTCACATTTGTACTTTTAGGGAACTATTTCTGTATATTCTTGTAAAAATATGCAAACAGTATAATTCTGTGGAAAGTATCCTATATATAAAGCTGCTTATTTAGAAAGAGTCAACTCAGTATTTAGGATTTTTACATAACTCTTCCCTTCTCCATTTTCCTCAGTATATGCTTAACACTCCTAGGTAATTGCAGGTATTCAGAAACATACAGACAGAAGTGGAAGAGGAAAAAAATAGGAACATGATTTCAAATGCATTCTTTCCTGAAGCTTCCCCTACATCCCAGAATTATTCTAGTAGTTTTCATCCCAGACTGTTAGCCTCATGTTCATATCAAGTATATTCTTAATCTCATGTCTTTTTTTGATGCATGTAACTTTTCTTATTGGACATGGACATCTTGTTGTTTGTTTCTTTATTCTTTATAAAAATAGAGAATTATAACTAGAATGAAATCCGGATGTAACTATCAATTATGTGTGTTTTGAATTTAGAACTGAGGTTTAGCTCAAAAGTACTACATTTTTCAGAAAACACATGCCTGATAGAAAAATGTTAATTGAAATCTTTACACAAAATAACTGTACTTAAGTCACATCCATGTAAGTATTAGGACATAATAAAAGCTGGTGATTCTAAAAGAAATTCATTGGTTTTGCAGGCACTGGGAAAGGTTACTTTCAAGCAAGGAATATAATTTGCTAGCAGATTGTTCTGTCCTTTTGTCCTGTACCTTACCTGAAAATAATGCAGAGGGTATAAAAAAAAAAGTGATTGGCTGTCTAGTGAATTGGACTGAGAAGAAGTATATAATGATAGATAGAGATCAAAAATCATCTGTGTGGTCTCTGTTCAAGTGTTCTCATAATCATTTAAATATTAAGTATGAAGCAGAATGAAACACAAGGCAGTTCTAATTGACATGCATTTTAATAGAACTTTGTTCTAGGAGGCAGCTGAAATTTCATCCATAATCACAGCGCAATTTGATAGGCATGAAATGGGGTAAGAACAAACTGTATCTAGAGTTCAAAATTATATATATTCTACTCCTGTAGTAAGGCAACCAAAGGAACTTCTTTTTTTTTTTTTTTTTTTTGTAATTAGAAGAGCTTCTGGCATTAGACAGTATTGCATTAATAACAGTTTTGATTCTTTGATGCTTTTGAATACATGTTGCTACTGTACTGTGACTTGGAGAAGCTGCAGCAATATATTATGAATGGAATGGGACATCACACTCCATGTTCATTTACACACACACCCAGAATAGCTTCTCACTAAAAAACTTAATATGACTGAAAAATAATCCCTACAGTATAGTCACTTCTCTACTTTGCACACATCGGTTTAGTTCATATGTTGATATTACTTGTTCATTTAAGAGTATGTCATTAAAGTGAGAAGAAAAACCATGAAATCACATTGCATAAAAAGTGCTAGGTTATCTGCAGAAGATAATGACATGCTATGACTTTCCTCCAACAATACAATATCATTATGCTTTGTTCTCTTGCAATAGGCATCAATATCAAATCACAAGTGATTTTCATCCTGTAGTACCATTTGCAAATATATACCCCTCTATGCTTCTGATTTGATCAGAATTATAGACAGATGGATTTCCAGTCCTACCTGACTCAAGTCTACTTCTTCCACTGCAGAAAGCTCTGATATTTTCCGTATGACTTTCACACCATGAGAAAACAGTGATTGTTGTACCAATGTACAAATGTTAAATAATAAATATCTGGACAACTTTTGGATGACAGTGCTATTTTTGAACCCCTCATCATGTTTCTCTACCAGCTGAAAAAATTCTCTACATTCTTCTATCTTAACATTATCTTCTTTTCATGCCCCATCTTGATAGCAGCAGGACATCCACTAACTGAAAGCTTTCCCTGAATGTGTATGCATACAGACGTATGAGGGGAGAGAAAATGTTGATGGATCATTACTTTTGTCATCTACTACTTGCCTACGCAAATACAGCCTTCATATGCAAAGGATTGTTTTAAACTCTCTTGGCCAAATACAAATTGATATTCACAGGTCACCAAAAGTCTGCCAAATTTCAGATTTCTAGCTGTTAACACACAGCTCAGATGCTGCAACACTTAAAAAGTAGGGTGCAAACATCATGTTAAACTGTCAGTAATGTATTTTAGTTATGTTGTACAGTTTTATTAATAGTTGAACCATTTTTATTCAAACATTTCAAGCACATCAGTTGTACCTGATTAAATGAAAAATATAACACAAATCACTCTGGAAAACACTTCCAATTTCTCAGCCTTTAAAGCAATGATTTAAACAGAGAGCTATTTGCACAGTTAAATGTGGGTAGAATTCTAGACTGCATATACAAAAGGCTTTTAGTTATTTATGACTTGTGCAATGTCACAGTTTAAGGTCAGGGCAGACCCTTAGACCTATAACAGATGCTGTCTGTTAACCCGCCCTGCCTCCCCAAAGGGGAAGAGAAAGGGAATAAGAGAGAGAGACTTAGCGATTAGAAAAGGAAACTAGAACAGCTTTAATGAAAATGAAATTAATAATTATAAAATGGAA